>PVKU01001774.1:0-185035 GCA_004027475.1 Anoura caudifer
CCCCCCCCCCCCCCCCCCCGCCTTAGGGCCTGGTACAGTGGTTTAGCTATTTCTGTGTACCCTGGAATCCATATTCAGCTGAATCCAGCTGTCCCTAAAAATTCCTGAAGCTGTTTTCTGCTCCTGGGTCTGTTTTGCTGACTGATTACAGCCCTTCTTTCAGTTCCTAATGTCCTTCAACTGCTCGGAGATTTTGCATGGGGCGATATCCAGACCCGTCTGGCTCTTAACAGGGGGAGCACTGTGTTCCACCTCGATTGGCAGGGGACCAATATCCCTATCCTGGCTCCCTCGGGTCTGTGGTACTGCCTGAGACAGTGAGGCTGAGCCCCTGGTTTCAAATCTATGATTTCTGGAGTGTGGCCAGTGGCAAGTCCTGGTGGATTTCCTTCTGCCTATACATCTGGAAATTCATCTATTAAAGGGTCCTGGCGGCCCAGGCCCAACCTTCTTCGTATTTCCAGTATTCTTCTTCCCTGGGCATTACCAGGGCCAGTAGGCTGGAATTGCCTATCTTGAGTGTGGCCTGCCCTGAGGGGTAGAATGCCACCCGAGCCAAAAGATTTCGGGCCCTAATCTGGGGCCATTCTTCCCTGGTGCATGTTATGATCCCAGGCTGGCTGCATTTCAGGTGCGGCTGACAGGTCTGCCCCACGGACTCCATCAAGTCTACCAGGGCCCAAGGCCCCTCCAAACAGGAGGGTGTGCGGTGCCCCCAGCTGAGGAGGTCCGTGGTGAATGGCCGGCTGGAGTGTCCCATCTGGGGCTTCCTGCAGGGGACTCTTTTTCAGAGTCTTTACTCCATGTCAGGAAACCAAGGGTTCGACTAAAACCATTTTAATAGGATAAAGATTTTTTTAAAAAATAGTATTTTACTGAGCATTTTATTTGGATGACCTCATTTAATTATTCCAAAGCCCCCTGAGGTAGATAAACACCCTCCCTTATAGATAAGGAAATTGAGGCACAGAGATGCAAGTAAATTTCCTGAGGCCATGGAAATTGTCAGTGGGATAGCTTGGGGGTCTGGCTCCTGCTTTACATTACTCTGGAGCCCAAATGAGTGACCCACATGTGATTATGAGCTATGCTGAGAGTATGGAGTTGGGGAACGAACCTACCTTTGGAACTGGACAGTCCTGAGTTCCGGTTGTGGCCCTGCCATTTAGTAGCTGCATGAATCTCTTTGGTTTCAGTTTCCTTGTATATCTAACAGTGGAGGTATCACCTACTGTGCAGCAGTGCTGTTATGCCATCCTTGCCAGCCAGGCATTTCACAGTATTTATGGGTGAGCCAGGCATTTGTGCTTGGCTCATTGAGTTAGGAGCCAGATAGACTCATTTCCATAAGAACATTTTGCTGCCCTTTTTGGTCTCATCTGAAGTTGCTGGTGCTTAGTGTGGGATCTCATTCTCTCTGGGTAAACCCTGGGCTGGGGGTGTCCTGGCTGAAGGAGCAGGACTGTAACCTGGGAAGGGGTATGTATGGGCTCCAAAGGAGAACTGAATCTTGACAGTCTGTATGGCCACCTGACACAGACCCTGGCTTGCAGTGTCTGTGGCATTATGGATGAGACAAGACATTACGTGGACTACCAAGTCCTGTGGAGGAAAAAGGACAGCAGGATCACTCTCTCAAGAGGAGAGTGTCCGACCCTTGCCTTGACAGGCTTTTATTGGGTTCCATTTGCACAGGAATAAAGCTCATCAATCACTGTCAGATAGAAATGATTAAACAATAGATAACATTCAGAGAACGCTGAGGGCCCATTTTGAGTCAGGGTCAGGTAGTTAAAGGGCCATAAAATTTGGGGGAAACAAACTCACTTCCTGCTTGGACCCTTATCATTGAGGGTATTAGCAAAGTAGGTTTCATAGGATTTTATGCATTCTTTCTTAGGCCTGATCGCCTTAGGGAACCCGTCCTTTTCAGCACAGGATGGCACCCACCTCCAGCATTGTTTCAGGCTTAAGTCAGGCAGGGGAAGTAAGGCAGCCAAGAGATTAAGAGGTTTCTTGCAGACAGAATGAGGACTTAGGCTATATCAGAGGCGAGGGGCAAGGGTCCATCACCCCCTTTTTCTGTAGCCCCCCCAAGTCCTTCCCTGGGGGCCCCCTGAAATTGTGCCTGTCTTAGGTCATCCCTCCCTTGAGGAATCTTACCTGTCATTGGCTAACTGATCAAGCATTGGGGTCCAGGCAGGGTGAAGTAAAAGGAGCAGAGGCAGCACCCCTGCCAGGAGATAAGCTTTGTCTCCTTAATGGGTTATGGTTGCTCACTCAGCCTTGGCCAAGGGGGTTATAGCTCCTGAAACTAGGTAGGGTAGTTCCCAACAGCCACCCATAGGTGGACAGCTGGATCTTTCCTCTAGATCCATTTGCTCACTGGCCTTTTGGGGTACTCCCTCAGCCTAGGGATTTCAGAAACCCTGCTGATCCTGATACTTCACTTCTAGGAGCCCCTGGATGAAGCAGCTAAGAGTGTCTGAGCTACAGTGGGAAGCAGTGCAGTTTTATTTGTTTTGGTAGTACAAGAAGATAGGAGATGAATAGATTTTTGTGCCTTTTCTTTGCAAAATCTTGAAGGAACTCACAGTATTGTTTATGAAGGAGAGCAACAGGTCCTTTTGTAATAAGGCCCCATTTAAAAGTCAGATAACTGAAGTTCTAAGAGTTCAAGACACTTGGTGATACTTGGATACTGAAGGGATTCTTTCAAAATTATTATTTAGTAAATTATGTTTAATTAGTAAGTTAGAATTAGTAAGTTATGTTTAATTAGTAAGTTAATTAGTAAGTTAGGATTCTTTCAAAATTATTATTTAGTAAATTATGTTTAATTAGTAAGTTAGAATTAGTAAGTTATGTTAATTAGTAAGTTAGTAGTTAGGGATTCTTTCAAAATTATTATTTAGTAAATTATGTTTAATTAGTAAGTTAGAAGTTATAGCATCTGCCATTTATTAAACACTGCTCTAAGTACTTTATTTTATCTTTTTTTTTGATTGCTGGATCATATGGAAATTCTATTTTCAGTTTTTGAGGAACTGTTACATTATCTTCTGTAGCAACTGCAAACCACCAACAGTCCACAATGGTTCCAGTTCCTCCACATCATCACCAACACTTGTTGATTTCTGTTTTCTTTTTTTTAAATATATTTTATTGATTATGCTATTACAGTTGTCCCATTCACCCCCTTTACTCCCTTCCGCCCTGCACACACCCTCCCACCCGCATTCACCCCCGCCTTTAGTTCATGTCTATGGGTCATGCGTATAAGTTCTTTGGCTTCTGAATTTATATACTACTCTTAACCTACCGCTGTCTATTTTCTACCTACCATTTATGCTACTTATTCCCTGTATCCTTTCTCCAATTCTCCCCTCTCCCCGTCCCCACTGATAATCCTCCATGTGATCTCCATTTCTGTGATTCTGTTCCTGTTCTATTGTTTGCTTAGTTTGGTTTTGGTTTTGTTTTTTTAGGTTTGGTTGTTGATAGTTGTGAGCTTGTTGTCATTTTACTATTCATAGTTTTTGATCTTCCTTTTCTTAGATAAGTCCCTTTAACATTTCATATGATAAGCGCTTGGTGATGATGAACTCCTTTAACTCAACCTTATCTGGGTGGCACTTTATCTGCCCTTACATTCTAAATGATAGTTTTCCTGCTAGAGTAATCTTTTTTAAAAATATATATTTATTGATTATGCTATCACATTTGTCCCATATCCCCCCCTTCATTCCCCTCCACCCTGCACACCCTGTCCCACCCACATTCCCCCACTTTAGTTCATGTCCATGTGTCATAAGTTCTTTAGCTTCTACAGTTCCTATACTATTCTTACCCTCCCCCTGTCTATTTTCTATGTACCATCTATACTACTTATTCTCTGTACCTTTTCCTTCTCTCTCCACCCCCCATTCCCCTGTTGCTAACCCTCCATGTGGTCTCCATTTCTGTAGTTCTGTTCCTGTTCTTGTGTTTGCTTAGTTTGTCTTTGTTTTTGTTTTAGGTGTGGTTGTTAATATCTGTGAGTTTGCTGTCTTTTTACTGTCCTATTTTTTTATCTTCTTTTTCTTAGATAAGTCCCTTTAACATTTCATATAATAATGGCTTGGTGATGATGAACTCCTTTAACTTGACCTTATCTGAGAAGCACTTTATCTGCCCTTCCATTCTAAATGAAAGCTTTGCTGAATAGAGCAATCTTGGGTGTAGGTCCTTGACTTTCATGACTTGGAATACTTCTTTCCAGCCCCTTCTTGCCTGCAAGGTCTTTTTTGAGAAATCAGCTGACAGTCTGATGGGAACTCCTTTGTAGGTGACTGTCTCCTTTTCTCTTGCTGCTTCTAGGATTCTCTCCTTAATTTTAATCTTGGGTAATGTAATTATGATGTACCTTGGTGTGTTCCTCCCTGTGTCCAACTTCTTTGGGACTCTCTGAGCTTCCTGGACTTCCTGGAATTCTATTTCCTTTGCCAGATTGGGGAAGTTCTCCTTTATTATTTGTTCAAATAGGTTTTCCACTTGTTGCTCTTCCTCTTCCCCCTTCTGGTACCCCTATAATTTGGATGATGGAATGTTTAAAGATGTCCTGGAGGTTCCTAAGCCTCTCCTCATTTTTTTGAATTCTTGTTTTTTAATTCTTTTCTGTTTGTTTGTTTCTTTCTTCCTTCTGGTCCACTCTATTGATCTGAGTCCCAGTTTTCATCCCATCACTATTGGTTCCCTGTGCATTTTCCTTCATTTCACTTAGTGTAGCCTTCATTTTTTCATCTAATTTGTGACCAAATTCCACTAATTCTGTGAGCATCCTGATCACCAGGGCTTTAGACTGTGCATCTGATAGGTTGGCTATCTCTTTGTTGGTTGTATTTGCTCTGGGGCTTTGATCTGTTCTTCCGTTTGGGCCATTTTTTTTTTTTGTCTGGTTGTGCCTGTTACATAGTGAGGGGCAGAGCCTTAGGTGTTCACCAGGGTGGGGCAAACCAGTGGCTGGACTGTGATGCTGAATTTGGGGGCATTATCTGAGAGGGAGCAATGGTGCTTGCTCCTCTCCCTGTCGGATTTCAGTCCCTTCTGCTGCTTCCCTAAAGCAAACTGCGCCTTTCTGGTGCTGATTCCCATGTGGGTGGGCTTGTGTATGTTCTAGTACCCTGTGGGTCACTCTAACAAACTCTCCTGTGAGGCTGGGAGTCTCTCCTGGCACCTCAACCCCCACAGGTATTTTCAGTAGGTGTTTTGAGGTTTTATTTCCTGGTGCTGGGACCCTGGGTTGCATGGTCTGTCTAGCTCCACAGTTTCATTTGGTTTATCTGTGCGCGAATGTGAGATCGCCAGGTCAGCTCCCACCTTGTGCAACATCCCCCGCTTCACAATCGCCACCTCACTAGGTCTGCCCATTGCCACCCCGCGCCTTGGGTCTGCCAGCCGCCACCTGTGCACCCAGGGTCTACCTGCTGCTGTCTTGTGTTCCTGGGGTTTGTCAGCTGCTGTCTTGCGTGCCTGGGGCCACCACTTTTTTTTTGCCGCAAGCCCTCTCTGCCTGGCCACCCAACTCTGCCCAGCCGCCCAACTCTGCCCCTCCTACTGGTCTGGATGAATGTGTCTATTTTAACTCCTTGGTTGTCAGACTTCCATGCAGTTCAATTTTCTGTCAGTTTCATT
This sequence comes from Anoura caudifer, assembly GCA_004027475.1. NCBI lineage: Eukaryota > Metazoa > Chordata > Mammalia > Chiroptera > Phyllostomidae > Anoura > Anoura caudifer. The sequence continues at coordinate 5,674 of PVKU01001774.1, forward strand.
GTTATTTTGTTTCTAAATTGTTGTTGTCCTTATTTTGGTTGTGCGAGGAGGCACAGTGTGTCTACCTACACCTCTATCTTGGCCAGAGGTCCTGGATAGAGTAATCTTGGATGTAGATGCTTGCCTTTCATGACTTAGAATACTTCTTTCCAGCCTCTTCTTGCCTGTAAGGTTTCTTTTGAGAAATCAGCTGATAGTCTTATGTGAACTCCTTTGTAGGTAACTGTCACATTTTCTCTTGCTGCTTTTAAGATTCCCTCCTTATCTTTAATCTTGGGTAATGTAATTATGATGTGCCTTGGTGTGTGCTTCCTTGGGTCCAACATCTTTGGGACTCTGTGAGCTTCCTGGACTTCCTGGAAATCTACTTCCTTGCCAGATTGGGAAAGTTCTCCATTATTCTTTCAAATAAGTTTTCAACTTCTTGCTTTTCCTCTTCTCCTTCTGGCACCCCTATAACTCAGATGTTAGAACATTTAAAGTTGTCATGGAGGTTCCTAAGCCTCCTCTCATATTTTTGAATCCTCTTTCTTCATTCTGTTCTGGTCTGACGTTTCTTTCTTCTTTCTGGTCCAAACCGTTGATTTGAGTCCTGGTTTCCTTCCCTTCACTGTTGGTTCCCTGTATATTTTTCCTTATTTCACTTTTCATAGCCTTCATGTCTTACCCTATTTTGCAACCATATTCAACCATTTCTGTGAGCATCCTGATTACCGCTGTTTTGAATTATGCACCTGGTAGGTTGCCTTTCTCTTTGTCACTTCATTGTATTTTTTCTGGAACTTTGATCTGTTATTTCATTTGGCTTTTTTTTTTTTTTTTTTTTTGGTCTTGGCATGCCTATTATGTAGTAAGGGGCAGAGCCTTAGGTATTTACCAGGATGGGGCAACCCACTTCAAGTGTTGTGATGCTGTATGTGGGGGAGGGGTCTGAGAGGGAACAATCTCACTTGTTCAGCTCTCTGTCAGCTTTCAGTCACTTCTGCCACTACCCACAAGTGAATTGGGACCTTCTGGTGCTGATTCCCAGGTGGGTGGGCTTGTGTACGTTCTAGGTCCCTGTGGGTCTCTCCAACAGAACTCTCCTGTGAGCCTGGGAGTTTCTCCCTCCACCTCAGCCCCCACAGGTTTTTTCATTTAAGAGGTTTTGAGGCTTTATGTCCCCGTACTGGAACCCTGGGTCTCACTCTTTAGTTGTTCCTCCCAGTTTATGTGCATGCAAAAGTTGGACCACCTGGTCCACCAGCTGCTGCCTCCCTGTGAGTCCTCTTCACCTGGCTGCCCTCCTCTGCCCCTCCTACCAGTCTGGATGAATGTTTCTTCTTTAACTTAGTTGTCACACTTCCATACAGTTTGATTTTTCTGTCATTTCTGATTGTTTTTTGTTTTTAAATTTGTTGGATTTGTTTCTTTTTGGTTGTGCAAGGAGGGCACAGTATATCTATCTACACCTCTACTTTATCTCATTTAATCCACGAAGCAGTCTGCCTATAGTGTAGATACAAAAAGTAACTCCTCTTACTGATGAAGAAATTGAAGCTCAGAGAGGTGAAGAAACTGGATCAGGGTCACACAGCTAAGAAGCAGCAGAACAGGATGTTTTAGCAAGCTCCATCCATTTCTTTTTCTTTTTTTCTCTTTTTATATAGTATATTTTATTATTTTGTACAATACATTCTCATATTACAAAGGCAATTTAATACAAGAATCTTTCTTCTGATATTGAATTATCTGAAATAACATAGAACTGTACATCAAAAATATCCTCATTTGGATAACAAAAAAAGAGAAAAGCTAAACAACAAAAAATTTTCCTTTTTACAGATGGACTTTGAAGTGGACCTAATTTGGTTTTCTTTTTAAAAGCCTCCAAAGACAAAAGCAGCTGGAAACCTAATTAAAATGAATAAAAAACTTTTTACTAAACTACTAGTGTCCAGCACCATTTTCTGTTTTCTGCTGTTTTAATGCAGGTTTTTCTTTGCTTCTTCTCTTGCTCTTTTTCCTGGTCCTGATGCACCATTTGTATCACGTTCCTCATCACCATCAAATTTAGTCTTCTTGCCCTGAAACTGTGCATTTCCTTTACCAGACCCAGTCTGGGCAGCTTTATTTCCCTTTTCTTTTCCTTTAAATCTGCAACTTTTTGACTTCCATTTGTTTAGGGATTCTTGTTGATCTATGATTTTCTTCAGTGCTTCTTTCTCCACATCTCACATCTAGTACTTCCCATGTTACTTCTTTGTTCCTTAGCGTAGGTTACCATTATTTGCATCTTTGGCTTTATCCAGTGCTTCCTCAGTTTTTTCTTTAAATAGAATTATTCCTACTTTTGCTCCTCTGACAAAGTCTATCCATTTTATTTCACCATGATTTGAGAAAAGGATGTGCAAATCTTTTCTCTACAGGTCTGATCATCTAGGTCCCCCGAAAATTTCAGCAAGCAGGCAATCTTTTCTTCTAGAGATTTGATTTCAGCATTTTCTGCCAACTTTGGTTTTTCTTCTTGCTCTTATTTAGCTCGTAATTTTGCTTCCACTTTATTTTGCTTTCTTTCTTCATTTTTTTTTTCAAAGTAATCTTCCTTGAAAAGTATTAGTACATCTTTGTCTTTGTACTTTTGTCCAGGGGTCTCCACAAACTTTTTAGCAGAGTCAGTGCTATCAAACACAGCAAATTTGATTCCTGAAATACTTTATGCAATGTTCTTCTCATCTGAATATTTAGTACTTGACCTTTGTCTTCTAACCATTCTTCAGTGTCATCAAGGGTTGAATCAGTAGGGAAGCCTTTAATGTAAACAGATCTAGTTTTTTTACATCATTTTTATGCTCATCAGTCACTTCAGGGAGGCGTTTGTTTGGAGATCTTCTGATTTTGGTTTTATTTTCACTTATCTCCATGAGTTCTGCCTCTGGTTTGCTCAGTGCTTTTACTATTACAATAAAGTCTGTTGTTAGATGGTTTCACCTATTGAATTTTATCATTATTTCCAAAGGTACCCAGCCTTCATCCAGTTTGATTTGTTCCTTTAAAAATTTTTCCCATGGCAAATTGAAGTCTCTGAAATAATGCTCGATTTGATGACAGATTTTAGCCTCCAGAGCAGCCATTTTTTTCATCACCATTTTCGGTCATTGTGGCTATCTTTCAGGTCCTAGTCCAGCAGACTCAGGCCACAGAATCATTAAGCAAGCTCTATCCATTTCAAGTTGGATAATAAACTGCTTATAAAACCAACTAGAACAATAAATAAATATATTCACATAAAGTGAAAAGGGAAAGACACTAAAAATATATATATTTTTGTTCAAGGGTTTGGGGAGTTTGAAGTGAGTTCAGCTTCAGGTACAGCTATTTCCTGGGTCTCAATGATGTCATTAGGACTCCTGTCTCTCTCCCACTGTCTGTGCTGCCTTTGTCAATATTAGCTTTATGCTCTGCCTCTCTGTGGGGAGGTAGAATGTTGCCCAGCAGCTCTCAGGGCACAATCTACCAGCTTGGCATCACAACAGAAACAGAACTTCCCCTTCCCATGGTTCTGGCAAAAGTCTTAGGATTAGGTCTCACTAGATCAACCTGGGTCATGTGCTACTTTTGTGGCAATCACTATGGGCTGGAGTGCTCCAATTGTTCTAGCCTGAGGGGCAAAGTGTGGAGTCCACTCTGAGAGCAAGGGAGGGGACCCAGAAGAGAGTCAGGGTGAAAGGACCAGACAGCGAGGTGGAAACCAGGCAGACAAAGCACAAATGTCTACTTCAAAAGAGTGAGGGTGCTTGCCTTTGGAGCTCAGCCTCTGCCAGTGGACATATCCGCTCTTGTGCGCTGTGCCTGGCAGTGATCCCAGGTGCTGCCTGGGAGCCTACTGTGTGCCAGGTGTCTGCTGGATCAGAGATTTCTACTTGGAGGTGTACAAAGTCCTGAATTGTACAAACACTTTGTACTTGCTGCATGGAAAGGGTGTTCCCTGCTATTGTTAGTACCTCTAAGTGGTTCAGAACCATCCTGCAAGATGCCAGGATACACAGGTCAGTATAGTTTAGTGCTGTGATCAGAAATGAAATGGTGCCTCCTAATTTCTAAGCCAGTGAGCCCTGTAATGATAATAACTCCTAATAATAACCATAACTAGCATTTATTGGGCACCTACTATGTTCCATACCTTCACCGGTTCATGCTGTGAGTGGTTTAAGCAACCATAAAGGAATTTCACTTCTTACTTTCCTACAGTTGCCCAGACCCCCAAAGTCTGGGCAACCTTTCAGAGAATCTAGGTATGCTGGAGAGTGTGTGCGTGTTCCTTGTGCATGAGGCATGTGGGTCTGTGGAAGTGGGGCATGATGCCAGGGGAGCTGCCATATACAGGAAGCAGCACACCTTGGAGAGAGCTGGCTGGTCTCCAGGATGTGGCCTGGGAATGTGAAACACAGAGGCTGTTTTCTCTGGAAGTCAGGGGCAGTGGGGGAATTGTCTTTATCACCTCATGATCTGCAGCAGTGACTATGTGTGGGAGTGTTGGCCAGAAGGACCAAATTGCCCCCAGGAGAATGCTCCAGAATTAGGCACTGGAGAACTCCCTTGTCAAGGGGTATCTGAGGCAGCTGTGCAGGGCAGTGATGGGAGCCCCATTTATGGGAACCTCATTCTCAGCCCCAGATGGAAGTGTGTGGGTGGGAGGGTTATGGCAAGTTGTCTTGGCACTGAGTGAGAGAGTCCGGAGAGCCATTCACCAGTGATTGCTGACTGCCCACTGTCCTTCAGACTTCTCTCTGCAAAGGCTCCAAAGTTCCTGGCTGGCCACGACTGGCTGAGGATATGGAGGTGCTCATGTGGAAGGAGGCCCTTAGCTTGTTTGCTGAAAGGTCTGTATCCGTGATGACATTCTCCGTTAGTGGCAGAGTGAGGAAAGGACATATTTTTTCTTTTATTTTTAGAGCACTTTTAGGTTCACAGTAAAAATAGAGTGGTGAGTACAGAGATTTCTCATATACTGTTTATTTCCACATGCACTGCCTCCTGCACCATCAACATCCTGCACCAAAATGGGTCATTTATTAAAATGATAAACCTACACTGACACACCGTTATAACCCAAAGTCCACAGATACATTTGGGTTCACTCTCAGTGATATCCATTGTATGGGTTTTGACAAACATGTAATGACATGTCTCTGCTACTGTAATAGTTTCACTGCCCTAAGAGCCTCTTTGCTCTGCCTATTCGTCTCCCCCCCACCCCCCATGGCTGCCAACCACCTATCTTTTTGCTGTCTCCATAGTTTTGGCTTTTCCAGAATGTCACATACTTGGAAGCACACAGTATGTAGGCTTTTCAGATTGGCCTCTTTCACTTTGTAATAAGCATTTCAGGTTGGATGGTTTCTTTATGACCACAATTTTTGGAGGGAAACTGATGTGTGACAGAGGGAGCTAGGAGGTGACGGATGTTTGGGAGAGGTGGCAGAAAGGTGGTGAAAGATGATAGCTGGGGGAGCTGGAAGGTACTGCTGGATCCTGGCTCTGGGAGCAGAGAATTGCTGTGACTGCGACACTGAGCTGCATTGGGCTAAGGAAGCAGGTGCACTAGCCACTGGCTGCTAAGTGAAAACCTCAAAGGACAGAGGTGCCCATGTATTTTTTCAAAGCTTTTATTCATTTATTTTTAGAGAGAAGAGGAGGGAGGGAGAAAGAGAGAGAGAAACATCAGTGTGTGGTTGCTTTTCAAGTGCCCCCTACTGGGCACCTAGCCCACAACCCAGGCATGTGCCCTGACTGGGAGTCAAACTGGTGACCCTTTGGTTTGCAGGCCAACACCCAATCCACTGAGCTACACCAACCAGGGTCCCATGTATTTTTAAATAGATATAGTTTTGTATTTTTGTGTTTATTGTGGGCCCCCAAAGCATGGGGCCCCTTTCCTTAAGGACATGTAGCACTTTCTGTGAGGGAACTTAGGTGCCTGTTTCAATGGCAATGTATGGTCAGGGTCATTCCTTCTTCTGCCAAGGGACTGGCTGTCACAGGACTTGGAGGCTTCCCTGCTTACCTCAGTCTTCCCCCACAAGACATAGCACATAGGTGCTGGGGCTCAGGGGCTTTGGGGAACAAGATGGGTAGGTTTCTCTAAGGGTCCACTGGGCACTGAGCCCTGTAGTCACTTGCAGTGAAGTAGAGCACAGCCTCCCTGCAGGGCGACTCTGGGTTTGCTGGTCCTGGGCCAGGGAGCTACAGCTGCAGTAATGCTGGGGACTCAGTGCCACTCTGGAAAGAAATAACAAAACCCTCGACTAATGCTTCCCCAGACCAGCTTGAACTAATATTACTTTCTTTAAAAAGTTTTCTTTTTTTCTCTTCAACATCAGATGCTATGAAGATGACACTCCAAATTCTTCCCTTCTCCACGTGCATATGCCCCTCCTCCCATGAAGTGGACGTGATGCTGTGACGGTTCTGCTCATATCTCCTAGGAAGACTGGAGGCTTCACTTTATCTCTCCGGAAGTCAACTGCCATACTGTTAAAGGATTATGCTAGTCTGAGGAGTGATGAGAGGTCAAGTGGGGTTAGAGGCACTGGGAGCCCAGGTACCAGTCGTGTGAGTAAAGCCCCATGAATCTCCAGTCCCTGCCGGGCCTGGAGGGAGCAGTGGGAAGCCTCCAGCACACATTTTGTGGAGCTGAGAAACCACCTAGCCTAGCTCTGCCTGCTTACTGTATGTACCACAGAACCATGAGAAATAATAAAAAGCTGTTATTTTAAGCCACTCTATTTTGTTATACAGCAGTAGATATCCATAACACTCTCTAAAAAAACATGGAAAAATTTGATGGCCAAATGTTTGATTGAGTATCTACTGTTTGCCTGCTTGGGGCTGGGACTACAGAAATAAAACAAGAAAGGACCCTTGACTCAAGAGCTCACAGTTGGAAGGAGGCAACTCTAACAGTGGTTTGCCTAGTGGATGAACAGCAAGGAAAGTGGGAGGTGATGTAGGGAGCATGGGGGAGAGAGACTGTGTTCCAGAAAGGCAGGACTAAGGCGAGGCGTGTCCCCCAGTTCCATGCACATAAACCACCAGTTTGTGACATTTCTCTCCAGGAGTTCATGTGGATGGATTTTGCCATAAATGCAATAAAGAGGCTGGTTACAGATGATGACAAAGACTTAACACATGCCAGGTGCTATGAATCATCTTATTGTTTTGTTCACAACCACCCACAGAGAAGAATATTGCACGGTCCCATTGAATCGATGAGAAACCTGAGGATTAAGGACCTGAAGAGACTTGCTTAAGGTGAGGCAGTTAATAAGGGAGAGAGGCAGGACTCCGACTGAGGTTGTCTGACCTCAGAGCAGGGGCTTGCAGCCATGATGCTGCTCACCTGCTTTTTAAGTTAACATTATAAACCAAGCATTTCCTCATTTTAACATTTTAACAATGTTAAAAATGATTTCTGAAATGGCATAGTAATGACTGTATAATATTTCATTTTAAAGTCTCCTAAAAATTAACACTTTAACACTTCATATTATTTCTAGCATTCAGAGAGCAACTTTCCACATTAAGCCTTGCTTTTGTATTTATTTGTGCCCCCCATTCTGTTATCTAAAAAAAGAATTTGGGGCAGATATATATGGATCTAGATATATATCTATTTATCTATATCTATATCTATCTGCTTTTGTGAATATTGTTTTTTTTTTCTTTCTTTTAAAAATTTTTTCGAGGCTAAAAGATTGAGACTTACAGACAAGATGGAGGTGTAAGTAGACACACTGTGCCTCCTCACACAACCAAAAAAAGGACAACAACAAATTTAAAAACAAAAAACCAGAACTGCCAGAAAATCGAACTGTTTGGAAGTCTGACAACCAAGGACTTAAAGAAGAAACATTCATCCAGACTGGCAGGAGGGATGGAAATGGGCAGCTGGAGTGGAGAGGACTCACCACCAGGTGGTGGCTGGAGGACTGGGTAAGGTGGTGGCTGGTGGACCAGGTGGTCTCATATTTGCATGCAGATAAACTGGGAGGAACAAATGGGGAACAAGACAGACCATGCAACCCAGGGTTCCAGCACTAGGAAATAAAGCCTCAAAACTTCTGACTGAAAAATCCTGTGGGTGTTGAGGTGGCAGGAGATTCCCCCAGCCTCATAGCAGAGTGTGTTGGAGAGAAACAACCCTCACCCCTGCAAAGTCCTAAAACATACACAAAACCACCCACTCAAGAGTCAGCACTAGAAGGGCCTAGTTTGCTTGTGGGTAGCAGAGGAAGTGACTGAAAGGTGGTAAAGAGCACAGCAAGCAGCACTGTTACCTCTCAGACCCCGCCCCCACATACAGGGCCCCAACCCAGCCACATGGGGTGCACTGCCCTGGTGAATACCTAGGGCCCGCCCCTTACTACATAACAGGTGCACCCAGACCAAAAAAAAAAATGGCCCAAAGGAAAGAACAGATTAAAGCTCCAGAAAAAATACAACTAAGTGACAAAGAGATAGCCAGCCTATCAGGTGCACAGTTCAAAACACTGGTAATTAGTATTCTCACAGAAATGGTTGAATATGGCTGCAAAATAGAGGAAAGAGTGAAGGCTATGAAAAGTGAATTAAAGAAAAATGCCCAGGCAACCAATAGTGATGGGAAGGAAACTTCCCAACAAATCAACGGTTTAGACCAGAAAGAAGAAAGAAACATTCAACCAGAACAGAATGAAGAAACAAGAATTCAAAAATATGAGGAGAGGCTTTGGAACCTGTGGGACAACTTTGAATGTTCTAACATCTGAGTATAGGGATGCCAGAAGGAGAAGAGGAAGAGCAAGAAATTGAAAACTTATTTGAAAAAATGATGAAGGAGAACTTCCCTAATCTGGCAAAGGAAATAGACTTCCAGGAAGTGCAGGAAGCTCAGAGAGTCCCAAAGAAGTTGGACCCAAGGAGGAACACACCAAGATACATCATAATTATATTACCCAAGATTAAAGATTATGGAGAGAATCTTTCAAGCAGAAAGAGAAAAGGACACAGTTACCTACAAAAGAGTTCCCATAAGACTAGCAGCTGATTTCTGAAAACAAACAAACAAACAAACAAACAAACAAAAACAAAAAACTTGCAGGCAAGAAGGGGCTGGAAAGAAGTTTGAAGTCATGAAAGGCAAGGACCTACATCCAAGAATACTCTATCCAGCAAAGCTGTCATTTAGAATGTAAGAGCAGATAAAGTGCTTCCCAGATAAGGTCAAGTTAAAGGAGTTCATCATCACTAAGCGCTTGTTATATGAAATGTTAAAGGGACTTATCTAAGGAAAAGATGAAGATCAAAAATTATGGACAGTAAAATGACAACAAACTCAAAACTGTCAACAACCAAACTGAAATAAACAAAACCAAACTAAGCAAACAATAGAACAGGAATAGAATCACAGAAATGGAGATCACCTGGAGGATTATCAGCAGGGAGGGGGACAGGGAGAGGGAGAATGGGAGAAAAGGTACAGGGAAGAAGAAGCACAAATAGTAGGTAGAAAATAGACAGGGGGAGGTTAAGAATAGTATCAGAAATGTAGAAGCCGAAATACTTATATACAACCCATGGACATGAACTAAGGTGGCAGAGGGTGAGTGGGAGGGGGGTGATAAGCGAGGAGAGTAAAGGGGAAAATGGGACAACTGCAGTAGCATAATCAATAAAATATAAAAATGTTTTTGAATTACAGTTGGCATTTAATACTATTTTATATTAGTTTCAGGTATATAGCATAGTGGTTAGACATTTATATAATGTATGAAGTGATCACCCTGATAAATCTAGTACCCACCTGGCACCATACATAGACTGCAATATTATTGACTTCATTTCCTATGCTCTACTTCACATCCCTGCAACTGTTTTGAAGCTACCACTCTGTGCTTCCTAATCCCTTCACCTTTTTCACCCAGCTTCTGGCTCATTTTCTTAGGATAGATTCACAGAAGGGTAAATGAATACTTTAAATTTAGGTTTACTACAAAAAATGTCTGGAGCAAAAAGGCAATCAACTTCTGTGGGTGAAAGTCACATCCACCCATAGTTAGAGCAATTATTCTCATATTTCATAGTTCTCTGGATGTACAGAGCGATACTTCTGTAAAGGAGCCAGCCATACTGAGTTATAGTGAAATTGCTAGTACATTTTCTCTCAAAACTTGAAGTGAACCTGTGGCTGAGGTTTTAGGATTCATATGTGCTGGGCTGGTACCTCAGCAGATATGAGCAGAAAGCAGAAGTGGTCTCATCTCCCTGCCCCTTCTTCCCTTTACTTCAGAGTCAGGCTGGCCCCTGCATTGGCTTCTGTGCTGACAATTCCCAGGGTAAGCCTGAGAGTGGGTGACCATGTTTTGTTTGAGCAATGGTTCTGTTGGTAATTGGTGGTGGGGATGGGAGCACCTCTCTTAAGGAGCAAGTATTGCTATGGGCATGTAGCCATGATATGGTCTTGAGTCTTGCAACTGCCGCCATGAGGCTGCGGGGAGGAATCAGCAGCCCCCTTTGTAGACATGTGTGAGAAGGCTCAGAGGAGTGACCTGTGCCGTTGGCCATGCTGTTTCCCAGTTTTTGCTTCCGCTTCCTTGTTGATGAGTCCTAATTATCCACTTGATGAGTCTAACAGCCCCATTTCTCTCCATTTTCTCCAAATTTGTTATGTGATGTGATGGTTAATACAGCCTGCCTCTGAGACAATGGTGTGCTGGTGACAACTGCCTTTCAAAAATGTATCTATCCTTCCCCCTTCCCTTGCTCCCGCCCACCCTCCATCTACCTAAGTTTATTACAGATTTTACTGACATAAGGTATGTGTGGCATATGATTTACAAATAATAAAATACAATTCTCTGTTGTAAATTTTAAGCAGCCAGTTGATTCTTACAGAATGTTTTCTCACCTTTAACCACATTCTTGAATCCAGAGCCAACCTATAGTCTCAATTTAAGTTTGACAAATCAACATATATCCTGACCCACAATACTTTACCCAATAATTTCTAGTTATTAAGTCTAATATGTAATCTACTGTTAAAGTGTCTCTTATCCTCATACAGATGATATTCTTTTAACTGAAACCATTTTTAGTTTTCACACCATGGATGTCTAACTACACTCAGTTTTCAGTGTTGTGAGTAACTTTGTTGAATTGCATTATCATTTTCAAATTGGAAAAATATTTCCTCAATTTTTTGTGCTAGTCACAATGTAATGGCTGCAAACACAGCACAGCTAAATTTTAATCTACATTCTAAACAGTTTCTCCACCACTTCTTAAGCCCTTTTCGTAGCTCTTTCCATTTTCCGTGGTGTAATGTATTCTCCCACCAATGTGCTGTCGCCAGGCGCAGGGTTGGCAGGTGTGCAGTAGCCTGTCTTCACACAGTGTTCCCACCACGCAGATTCAGTAGGGCTTTGCCACCTCAAGAACACAAGGGTAAATGTAAAAAAGCAATGAGTTATTTTTGAGCACTTATTGCCTTGTTTTAATATAGTTTACTTAATGATAAACTTAATTTTACTTTAAAGTTTTAATGATGCAGAAATACTATTCTTTTCTCTGGGTCTGTCATGTTTCTTCATTCTACAGTGAATATTATCTACGAGACCACCATATTGTCAATGCCATTTATTAGTTTTCTAGTTTTTATAGCTAACCCACTGACAAAGCAAGTAAGAGACTTTTAGTTTGCTAACAAAAGTATTTTAAACCGCAATGATGTGAGAACAATAATATAAAGAACAAAAACAGGGAGAGGAAAGAGGAAGGGAGAATAACTACACTACTATCCTTATCTTTTATAGTAGCAAATATTACCTTAATTTAGTACATATTTGAGTGAATATACTATTTAAAGCCATAAAGCAGTTACTGGAAGGAAGCATAAAAATATCCTGAACAAAGTAGGAAAGGCAACATTTAAAAAAAATAAAATATAATTACAAATCAGGAAGGAGTATGGGAGAGACAGAGGAAAATAATGTAAGCAATAATTATGTTTATTTTTTTATTTCTGAAGGTCTAAAGTTACTATTTCAAATTAATCCTAAAATAGAAGTAGAAAAGTACAGCTTTAATTGTAACCAGCAGAAGATCTAAAAATAATCACTCTTAGTGATTATTTGGCCAAAAAGTAAATGACCATGGCCAAAAGGGAGGCTACTTTTTATATTCTGATACACTGAAGTTTGTTTCCATGTGCAGGTATAATTTTGTAAGTTAAAAAATAAAAACTGTTAAAAAGCAACTGCTTTCTGCAGCCCAGACCCCATATACTTTGCAGTAATCCCTTTACAGTATGTGCTTTTGACCACATGTGCAAACATTCTGAAAGGCCTAAAGTCACTTTAATTTCTATTTCCAGCTCCCATGGCCCTCCCCCTTCCCTCTCTCAGCCAGGGGAATTCTGCAGTTACAGTGAGAGTGGTCATATTTCGTACTTGTTTACACCACCACCAATGTTCTGAACATTGCACTCTGCCACATGGTACTGTTAACTGATGGTTGTTGGCATCAATTCAGTGGCAACAGGAATCCCCAGTTTGGAGTGCAGTGAAGAAGAAAACTTTTTTAAGTGCAAACAGCTAAGGTGTGATGCAGCATGGCACTGCTGTGGAGCAGCTCAATAATATCACAGCTCAGTTATGAAGCAGCACAGCATGGCTGTGAGGTAGCCTCAGGGCTAGGCCTCCCTCTGGCTGGTTGGCTGGCAGGCATCTTCTGTGTTTCATCTCCATTTGGGGAAACAGAGTCTTCAGTCTTTGGTGGAAAGGGAAAGTGCACTCTTTGAGTCACTGGAGAGCTGCTTTGTATAGAAAGATGTCCCCACCCCAGGTCCTTGATTAGTCTGTGCTCATGCGAATGAGGACTCCAAATTCTCAAAGTTTGGTTTGTGCAAAAAGTACTGTCCTGATTGGTCAGTGAAGATACTGATGGGGGTATACCTGTGCAGCTCCAGTTGGACAGGAAAGCCTCAATCCTCTTGGTTGAAATACTAATCTGGAAACCTCTTTGTAAGGTCTGGCTCAGCTGGCAGGAACACAGTGCAGGCAGGCAGTGCAGGAGGCAGGCTTATTCAGGCTTCTCCCTGAGGTACAGCTTGTGTAACTGGCCTGTTTGGAAATGGCTGCTAGGTTCTGTTTTTTAAATTTGAGACCGATTAGCCACCAGGAGCCCTTTTCTGTAAGTATCTTCTTTCTCACAGTCCACAGTACATTCTTATCATTTAATCCTCATTATCCTAAATTTATCTGTATGAAAAGGAAGGCTCAGGGTGGCTATAGGACATCCTCAGAGTCCTACAGCGTAGTGGCTTAACTTGGCAGGTCCTGTTCTCCGTAGCAAAGGATTAAGATAGCTAAACCAATACTGGCCAGAGCATTATCCTCCCCAGGAAGTGTACGGCTCCCCCAAGTAAGAATTCAGTGCCTAAGGCTCCCATTGTAGAGATCCTCATGTCTCATACCCTCTTCAAAGTAGAGGGGGAGTCTGCAGCCTGCAGATGGGCACTTTCCTTCCCAGTAGCTCAGGGGCAGAACAGGGTGGGAAGGCATCACCTTGCTGGCCCCTGGAGGTCCCTCAAACTGCAGAAAGTCACTGGTGTGCCTCCAAGCAGGGCTGTGATGAGAAGAGGAAGGCACTCTGACCTGCCAGCTTTAATTCTCATTAAAACAAAATTCCTGTGAAATGTGCCCAAGATCACCCTTTTCCTTCTGCTCTCCCCAACCTCCCAGACCTGCCTTCCACCCCCCACCCTTCAGCAAGATGTTACTGGTCCTCTAGCTGTTCTTCCTTTGTCAGGCCTTGTGGCTGCTGGAAGTAGTGCTCTCAGGAGGCGAGATGGCAAAATCCCATAGCCTCCTCTCCAAACAAATGGGCTCAGTGCTTCTGGTGGGAACCAAGGTGGCTCTGTTGCTTTTGGTGTTTAGCACTAACATTGATCTCTGGCACTGTCTCTTTTGGTAGGGTATGTGCAGGAACCATGGCTGAATGGAGGCCCATAGGGGCCATGGGCCAGATGCTATTTCACTAGATGGCTAGTGAAATGTTGAGCCCCACCTACTTCCCTTGTAACCAAAAGCTGACATCTGGAGGGAGTTGTGCGAAAGCAAAGTGGCCCCCAGTATAGCTGAGGAGGAGCCTGAACCTGTGAGTGACCTTGCACAAGGAAAAAGGTGTTTTCCTTCCTTTACAGCATCTCAGTCCATCTTGGCAGGAGTTGAAAGGGAGGCTCCTCTACTGAGAGGCAGTTGACCTTGGCCAAGCTCATACATGCATGCAAGAACGAAAGTTAGGCCGCTCTGCTCTTTCTACTCTGACACCCTGCCTGTTTGTGCTGTTCCCATGGGAGGCCTACTAAACCTCTTAGGTCTTTGAACCTACCAACCCCAGGCTCCCAGGCCTTTGGTTTTCTCTACCTTCCTCCAGAGTTAAGAATGATAGCATCTCTCAGAATGTCCTCATTTCTTTTGTCTCCTTCAGCTCAAGCAGAGTACATGCCTAGCTGTCAGTCATTGACCACTGCAAGATGACCTGTCTGGAGAATGAGCACCTGGCCAGGTTATAAGACCAGATACCCTTTGTGCCTCTTCTACCCTCAACCCCTCATGTGGTTGCAGTCAAAAGAGCGAGTTTCGCTCAGTGTGAGCCAGGTGGGCATCTTGCCACCAGTGATTATTTTGATTGGGGAACCAACCCATACTGACCCGTAGTGACCCAGTTATAGTCACTTCCTGGGTCCTGTCCAGGCCACTTTGGTTGGTTCAGGTGTTCACTGATCCAAATGGAGGTGTGAGAGTAGAAAACAACTTTCTCTGGGAAGCTAGAACTCATGTGACAGGGAACTCTCAGGAGCCAGGCTGGCTGTGTTCTGCTTTGAGTGCTGTGAACCAGGGTGGAGCTGGGAGAGACCTACATACAGGATGATGCAGACAGTGGGATTCAGGGACAAGAGGAACAGCATCTTTGGGGTTGCTCATTCGAGGCTTGCGTAGGGAGTCAGTTATACTTCACAGCCAGGACTCTTGGGGATGAATAGCAGGCCTTTGGGTGTCGCTTTTTCTACTTCATCTTTCTGGTTTCAACCTAGGAGAGCTGAGCATCACCATGCAGCACTTTCCATTCACTGTGTCAGCTTGCCTGCATGCTTCAGGCTGGCCTCCAGCAGGCTTCTTCAAATGTCTCTGTCAGCCTCTGATTTCTGTGCTCCCAGGAGTCATATTTCAGCCCTTACCATCTTCTGTGGTAGGGGAAAGTGTTGCAAACTATCTTCAAGGTGCTTGATGCTGTTAGTGTTTCCTTTCTCCCATTTGGGGTTAAATTCTTCTCAGGCTGTCCCTGTGGGAGAGTTCTCTGTACCTATTACATGCTGAATATGACCTTTGGAAATGGTGAGGAGCCTCTTCTGGATTAGGAAGAATTTTAGAAGGCTCACCATCCAAAGGTCTTAACTCCTCTCCCCTGTGGCCTTGCTATGGATGGCATCCTTCTGCTGCCATCTTTGTCCAGGACTCTGTTGGGGTCTGCCATAGTTGTTCCTGGCACTGTACATGCAATATGATCTTCTGTCCACACTCCCTTTCCTTCCCCTACTCCTCATGAAGCAGCTGCTGTAGACATGGTTGATTTGGTGTGACCAGCCCAATCCTTTCATGGTAAAGTCCCATGCACTTGTGAGATGAACTCATGGTTTGATTTGGTTTCCCCAGGCCTGTAAGCAGCCTCTGGGGCCACATGCGCCAGTGCTTAGCTCTGCCTCCTTTCTCTCCACACTGGCCTACCCTCAGGCTCTCACTCACAGCCTGTGTGGGTGCCCTGGCTCAGAGCCTGGAATCTCCTTGGGGCTGACCTACTTTGTGGCCACTTCTGCAGAAAAATGTCCTTCCTAGTAGCTGTCAGATGCTATGTGAATTTTTTATTTTTTTGTTAGCATTTGTTTAATTTTGTTTTTGACATGTAAACACTGCATTCATTTGGATTTTATAGAGCTATGAGATTATTTAATTTTATTTTTTATATATGTATATCCATATATCTGATTATCTTAACACTACTTATTAATAATCCATCTTTCTTTCCCTGCTGATTTAAGATGTCACCTTTGAGTATACTAAGTTTGTATATGTAATTGAGGTTTTTTCTTGATATTCTGTGTTGTTCCATTGTTTTGTTTATCTATGTGAACACTGTTTTCATGATGAAAGATATGGAATATATTTTAATTTCTGGTAAAAGTAGCTTTCTGCTTTTACTCTTATTTTTAACTGTTTTATTATGGAAGAATTTGAACATGTATGAAGTAAACATAATGATACAATGAACCCATGTACCCATGGTCCAGCCTTCAACCTTGATCAACATCTTGTCATTTTTGTTTCATTTATACCTCCACCCATCCCCCACTTAATTATTTTTATAGATTTTTAATGTAAAGTGTTATACATATCTAAATGTACAAATCTTAACTGCATGATTTAAAAAAATTGTTCCACCTGTGTAACCCATACCTCTATCAAGACACAAAATATATCACCTGATAAAATTCCTTTGTGCCCCTTTCCATCCACTGTACTACCTCCTTCCCAAAGGCAACCACTGTTCTAATTTTTTCCAGTATAGATTGATTTTGTGTGTAAATGGAATCACAGAATGCGTTTTTTGTAGGCAGCTTCTCTCAGTAACATCTATGCAATTTATTCATGTCGAAAGATGTATCAGTAGTTGGATATTTTTATTGCTGAGTAGAATTCCACTGTGTGTATATATACCATGATTTGTTTATTCATTATCCAGTTGATGAAATTTGGTTTGTTTCTGTTTTTCAGCTGTCTTGAATAAAGCTGTTATGAATATTCATGTATAATCTTTGTGTGAACATGTGTTTTCATTTATCTTGGGTAAGGTCATGGGAGTGGAATTGCTGGGGCACATGATATATGTATGCTTAACTTTATCAGAAGCTGCTAAACTGTTTTCAAAAGTAGGTCTGTCACTACACATTCTTACCAGCAGTGTAGGAGCATTCCAGTGGCTTTCCATTCTCACTATCGGGTATTAATAATCTTTTAAATTTTAGCCATTCTGGTGGGTGTGCTGGGGTGTCTCAAAGGGTTTTAATTTGTCTTCACCTGATAACTAACAATATCAAGCACATTTTTATGTACTTTTTGGCCACTTGTATATGTATGTATATATGTGTATGTATACACACACATACAACACACATATATACATATATATACAAATGGTCAAAAGGTGGTCCAATAATGTGTTTGTGTGCATATATTGTTTTCTGATGTCTAAGTCCTTTTCTTATTGGCTTGTTTATCTTTTAATTAGTGATTTATTGGTGATCTTCGTATGTTCTAAATACTTCCTTGTTTATATATACATGACTATTATATGTCATATATTCATGACTATTTTTTGACTTGTTTTTTCATTTTCTAATAGTGCCTTTTAGGAAAATCAGAAGAAGTTTTTAAATTTTGATAAAGTTTAATTTATCAATTTTTAAAATGGTTATTGCTTTCTGGGTTCTGTCCAAGAAACCTTTTCTTATTTTCAAGTTGCCTAGATATTCTCCTATGTTTTCTCCTAGGAGCGTTATAGCTTTAGCTTTTTCATTTTGATCTGAGAAACATGTGGGTTTTTTTGTATACGATGTGAGGTAGGTAGATATTGGGATTGATTTATTTTCATCATGGAGGTCTATGTTGTTCCAACGCCATGTTTCCCATGAATCTTTTTTCAAAACAATTCCTCACCTGCCTTATTTCAAGGAAGAATGGGGCTGCACCCCATTCTTCAAGGCCTGCTACATTTTGATATCCTCACTTTGGTTCCATGAGGTCGTCCCCAAAGTTGAGACTCTAAGGATAATGTAATTTCTGCCAATGCCACAGCAGTAGTGTAAGGGCATAAAAGCACTCAGAATTAAACTGAAACTTTCTCCCCTGGTTTAAAAAAGGTATTGCTGTGTATACAACCTTCCTTCTTCTTGATCCTAATTGGTATTAAAAATATATTTTAGACTTCTGGCCAAGATGGAGGCATAAGTAGACACATTGTACCTCCTCACACACCAAAGAGGAACAACAAATTTAAAAAGAAAAACCAACCAGAACTGACAGAAAAATCAAACTGTATGGAAGTCCAACAACCAAAGAGTTAAAGAAGAAATATTCATCCAGACTGGTAGGAGGGGCAGAGACAGGCAGCTAGGTGGAGAGGACTTGCAGCAAGGCAGTGGCTGGAGGACAAAGGAGGGCAAGGCGGTGGCTGGTGGACTTGGTGGTCCCACATTCGAGTGCAGATAAACTGGGAGGAACTGGGGAGTGAGATAGACTGCATAACCCAGGATTACAGTACAGGGAAATAAAGCCTCTAAATCTCTGACTGAAAACACTTGTGAGGGTTGAGGTGGCAGCTGGAAAAACTCCCAGCCTCACAGGAGAGTTTGTTGGAGAGACCCACAGGGTCCTAGAACATACACAAAACCACCAACCCAAGAATTAGCACCAGAATGGCCCAATTTGATTGTGGGTAGCAGAGGAAGTGACTGAAAGCTGGCAGAGAGCTGAACAAGTGGGATTGTTCCCTCTCGGACCCCTCCCCCACATACAGCACCACAACACTCGAAGTGGGTTGCCCCACCCTGGTAAATACCTAAGGCTCCACCCCTTACTACATAACAGGCACACCCAGACCCCCCCCCCCAAAAAAAATGGCCCAAATAAAAGAACAGATCAAAGCTCCAGAAAAAAATATAACTAAGTGACAAAGATAGCCAAACTATCAGATGCAAAGTTCAAAACACTGGTAATCTGGATGCTCAGAGAATTGGTTGAATATAGTCACAAAATAGAGGAAGAAGTGAAGGCTATGAAAAGTGAAATAAAGGAAAATGTATAGGGAACCAACAGTGATGGGAAGGAAACCAGGACTCAAATCAATGGTTTGGAGCAGAAGGAAGAAAGAAACATTCAACCAGAACAGAATGAAGAAACAAGAATTCAAAAATATGAGGAGAGGCTGAGTAACCTCCAGGACATCTTTAATTGTCCCCACATCTGAATCATAAGAATGCCAGAAGGAGAAGAGGAAGACAAGAAATTGAAAACTTATTTAAAAAAAATAATGAAGGAGAACTTCCCCAGTCTGGCAAGGAAATAGACTTCTAGGAAGTCCAGGAATCTCAGAGAGTCCCAAAGAAGTTGGACCCAAGGAAGCATACACCAAGGCACATCATAATTACATTACCCAAGATTAAAGATAAGGAGAGAATCTTAAAAGCAGCAAGAGAAAATGTGACAGTTACCTACAAAGGAGTTCCCATAAGACTAGCAGCTGATTTCTGAAAAGAAACATTGCAGGCAAGAAGGGGCTGGAAAGAAGTATTCAAAGTCATGCAAGGCAAGGATCTACGTCCGAGAATACTCTGTCCAGCAAAGCTATCATTTAGAATGTAAGGGCAGATAAAGTGCTTCCCAGATAAGGTCAAGTTAAAGGAGTTCATCATCACTAAGCCCTTATTATATGAAATGTTAAAGGAACTTATCTAAGAAAAGGAAAATCAAAAACTACAAACTGTAAAATGACAGCAAGCTCACAACTATCAGCAAACAAACCTAAGAAAACAAAAACGAACTAAGCAAACAACTAGAACAGAAACAATCACAGAAATGGAGATCACATGGAGGGTTATCAGTGTGGGAGTGGGAGGGGGAGAGAGGGGGAATAGCATGCAGGGAATAAGTAGCATAAATCGTAGGTAGAAAAGGGACAGGGGAAGGTTAAGAATAGTATAGGAAAAGTAGAAGCCAAAGAACTTATATGTATAAGACATGAGACATGAGATAAAGTGGGGGAATATGGGTGGGAGAGTATATGCAGGGTTGAGGGAAGTAAAACGGTGAAAATGGGACAACTGTAATAGCCTAATCAATACAATATATTAAAAATACATTGTAATAATGAAATGGGAAAGTTTTTATGATGAAGTCAGTGAAGAAAAACCCCAACAGATTATGAAGCAAAATTTATGGCATGATTCTAAATTGTTAAAAGAAAATAAGACCAAAAATATACTTTGGTAAACAGAAAAAAGAATGAAATCCTATTTTCATGTGGCTATTGTTTAGCTGTTAGGGTATTAATGATTTTCATTTTCTTTTATAGCGTAGCTTTTCCTTTCTTTTTTTAAAGATTTTACCTGTTTATTTTTTTAGAGAGAGGGGAAGGGAGGGAGAAAGAGAGGGAGAAAAACATCAATGTGTAGTTACCTCTCACATGCCTCCTACTGGGGACTCGTCCTGTAACCCAGGCATGTACCCTGACAGGGAATTGAATCCGTGACTCTTTGGTTTGCAGGCCAACACTCAATCCACTGAGCCACACCAGCCAGGACTGATTTTCATTTTATTATTTATACTTCTTGCATCATATGCAAAATTAAAATGATTTATTTTAAATGTCAGAAAAGTATTAACTTTTTAATATATTGTCTTTTGTATAGATCATAAGCTCTCTGAAAAGAATATGGCAGAGTCTGACAGCCTACCACAATACATTCTCTCCTAATTACAGATTAAGGTGGTACATTGCTGGATTGTACTCCTCCGCTCTCCTTGACATTAGATATGGCCATGCAGTTACAATGAAATGTGAATCAAAGTGATGCATGCCACTTACAGGCTGGGCTTTTATGAGTGGAGGTCTGTCTAGGATACTTTCTTTACCCTTTTGCTGATTGGATGTGGATAACAAATAGACTCTAAGGGACAAAGGACTATGTGTTTCTAAATGACTATATAAACGAGAACTACCTGCCCACTTAGAAAAACTGTTGTAGGAAATAACCCAGACAATTTGCCTTATTCATTTCTGTTTCTCTACGGTCTAGCTGGAATCTGGCACAGAATAGATGCTCAGTGTGGGTTTGTTCACTAGAACTGAACTATGACTTTTCCTGATACCTTTTTCACAAAGCTGTAAATAAAATGTGATACCTTAACTTACCACAATTTTATTATTACTCAGAGTTAATAAAATGCTATTTCATGTAAAATGTGGTAAGCTTGCAACAGTGTGCTTCCATTTATTCACTCATCTTTGGTGCAATTGTTGTCATATATATTTTATCTACATATGGTATAAACTCCAAAGTTTTTTATTTAAATAGTCATAGGCTTTTTAAAGAAATTAAAATAAGGAAAAGTACATTGTTTGTTCATATTTAGTTATACATTTGCCATTACTAGTGGTTTTCTTTCCCTTCTGTAAATCCAAGTTTCTATCTGAAGTCTTTTCCCTTCAACCACAAAAACTTTCTTTAGAATATCCTGTAGTACAAGTCTTCTGGAGATGAATGGTTTCAGCTGTCATTATCTGGAAATAACTTTATTACATCTTTATTTTTTTTCAAGGATATCATTGGTTAAAGCGTTATGGATTGACAGTTTTGGGTTTTTCCTTTAGCATGTTAGAGATATCTTCCCAGTGTCTTATAACTTCCATTGTTTCTGATAAAGTGTTTGCCTGAGGTTGTGTTTTTGTTGACTGCTTTTAAGATTATCTTTTGATGTTCATGAATTTGACTATGATGTACCCAGATGTGATTTTCTTTCCTTTTTGTTCTTCTTGGGGTTTACTAAGCTTATTGTATCTGCAATTTGCTGTTTTTCAGCAAATTTCAGGAATTTAACATTATTTCTTGAAATACTTTTTCCTGCTCTCTTCTTTCTCTTTTACCTCTCTGTGACACCTGTTAACACAGAGCATCCTATTTGGTATTGTTCCAAATGCAACTGAGTGCATGTTTATTTCCATTCAATTTTCTCTCTGTCTTTCAGATTAAATAATTCCTATTGATTGTCTTCAAGCTTCGCTGATGGGATTTTTTTTTTCTCAACAATCTGCTATCAGCTCACCAGGGAAGTTTTCGTTGCAGATATACTTTTCAGTTCTAGAATTTACATTCTAATCTTTAAAAAGTTTTTTTTTCAATTACATTTTACATCTAATATTGTTTTGTATTGGTTTCAGGTGCATAGCATAGTGCTTAGACAATCATATACTTTACAAAATATTCCCCCTGACATTGCCAGTACCCACCTGGCACCATACATAGTTACCAATATTATAATATTATTGACTGTATTTCCCATGTTGTACTTTATATCCCCATGACTATTCTCCAACAACTAATTTGTACTTAATTCCTTCACCTTATCTCCCCAACTCCCTCCCACACTCAAATCTTCCTATATTTTCCATTTATTTGCTGAAATTTACCACCTTTCAATTATTATAAATATTTTTTAAGTCTTTGAAAATATTTCTAATAGCTGTTTTAAAATCTTTGTCTGATAATTCCAACATCTGGTTCATCTTGGAATCTGTTTCAGTTGATAGTTATTTTCCTTCTTATAGATTACATTTTTCTGTTTTGTTGTATTTCTACTGATTTTGGTTACAAGCTTGGCAGTGTGGATGTTACATGGAAGGGATGCTGCATTATGTTTTCTTTCTTTAAAGAATGATGATTTTTGTTCTGATTGGTAGTTAAATTATGGAATATTCCTTTGGTTCTGTCAGGCTTGCTTTTAATCTTTGTTAGGGATAGTCTATTTAAATTTAGAACTTGTTCCTAGTTCCTGGCTTTTGATGTAGGGTATTGTTCTTATTTCTTAGGTGTGCCCTTTCTGGGGTATAAAATGAAATCCCAAGATTCCCAGTGAAATCTCTGCACTCTGGATGAGATCAAATTCCAACTTTCCTAACATTCCCTGATCTTTGTTATCTCCATTCTTTTCTCAACCTTGGAGCAGAGGATCTCTATTCAGCCTCTTAGAGTCTCACTCATTACATATACAGGCAACCCTCAGCTAAAGACACACACAATGAATTCCCACACAACACTCTTCTCAGGACTCTGTCCTGAAAATTCCAGTCCCTTCAGAAGCCTGGAACTATCTGACTTACACCTTTTCAGTTATGGGAGGTTACTGAACCTGGGGCCCCACCCTCTTGCAGCATGGTGGGAAAGCACCAGCAGGAAGAAAGCCAGGACAATCATGGGACTTACCTTATGTGTTTTTTTATCTCAAAGATTATAGTCTTATGCTGCCTGATAGCAAGTGCCTGAAAACAGTTTTCTCATAATATTTGTTCTATTTTAGAATTGCTTTGAGTGGGAGGGTATGCCCTATCATAACTGGAAGCAGAAGTATAGTTGTTATTTTTGGACAGTAAGAAGAAAAATCACAGTATTTCACATTTCCGCTCAACAAAAATGCACATGTACTTGAGCAGTTCATGGTTGTCCTGGCTGTTTCAATGTCTTAGCATGAGTAACTCATGCAATAATAGTTCACATTTGTATAATCCATTTTAGTGTTTTAAAGTCCTCTTGCAAATATTGCTTCATTTCTTGCATCACATTGTCCTGCATTTTGCTGTGTATAATGCACACCCACATTTTTGGCCCAAACTTTCAGGAAAAAAAGCTTATGTTTTAATTTTTTAATTCAAATTCTGTTTATTTATATTTAGCTACTTGTTTTTTGCATTATAAAGGAACTTGAGCATTTATTTTTGAATATATTATGGTACAAGAAATTATATTTAACAAATAATTGCAAAACAAGAATAGATACAAGGTTTTTCAGGTACTACCCATGTATAATGCACATCCTTATTTTTCCCTCAAAAATTTGTGCAGAAAAGTGCACATTATACACAGCAAAATGTAGTAGTTCCACTCCACAAGTAAAGAAACAGACTGAAAGATGTTCATTGTCTTAATGTAGTAGTGAGAATTTCAACCTAGATTTTCAATCTAAAATTCTAGCCTCTACTAGCCTGTTATACCAAAATATAGATCAAATATACAAGCACGTGCTTACCAGACTCCCAGGAGTGACCACAGGACCAAGACAGAGCCAGCTCTCTTGGTGACCAGTTAGAAGGTACTATAATTTCTTGTACCATAATATATTCAAAAATAAATGCTCAAGTTCCTTTATAATGCAAAAACAAGTAGCTAAATATAAATAAACAGAATTTGAATTAAAAAATTAAAACATAAGCTTTTTTTCCTGAAAGTTTGGGCCAAAAATGTGGGTGTGCATTATACACAGCAAAATGCAGGGCAATGTGATGCAAGAAATGAAGCAATATTTGCAAGAGGACTTTAAAACACTAAAATGGTTTATACAAATGTGAATTATTATTGAGTGAGTTACTCATGATAAGACAGTGAAACAGCCAGGACAACTATGAACTGCTCAAGTACATGTGCATTTTTGTTGAGCAGAAATGTGAAATACTGTGATTTTTATACCAAAATATGTTGGATAGCCTTAGTCAACCAAAGCAGGTCTCTTTTTAAGGTATAGTCTTATATCAACTGCCAAGAAAATTAGCATTTTTTCTGTAATGGTACACACTATAGCACAGTGGATCTTGGAACTGGTATAGCCATGAGTTTTAATTTGTTGCTTTAAATGTACTGGAGGCCATTCTGGCTTGACAAGATCACACTTGTGCTGCTGCACAAACTCACGGCATGTCTCAAGATGCTCTGCAGTGCCCTATTGTGCTACTCACCCTTCCACCTTCCATTCTCACTTCCTTTCTACCTAAGGACAGTGGAATGAGAAATGAAAACCTGAGCAGAAATATTGGAACCTTTGCCCATGGAGTCGGGATGAGTATGTGGCCCAGGTCCTCAATGAGACAGGTCTATTTTGGTTACTGTTTACTGGCAAGTTTGCATTGGTAAGAGTTGAAGTTTTATTGCAAATGATGTTTTCATTTTTAAACAAATCTCAGCTTTTTTTTTTTTTTTTTTTGCATCCCATAACAGGTGATGTTGCCTTTCATTAATAGTTACCTATAAGTGGTCAGTTGGTTGTGGGTAGAAACAGGTGAGGAGCTAGCTTTAAGGGTTAGGCAATCACTCCAACAACTTCTCGTGCTCATGTGGCACAGGGAGGCATTGTGTTCGAATGGACATGCTGGCTGGCCCTACGTGAATGATGTTATGAATAGATGATAGGAATGATTCAACCTAATAAACCCAAAGGAAGAAGAATATTGATACTGAGATTCAGAGAACTTCATCCTATTATTTAAACTTTTTTTTCATCTTGATCAGTTGTACAAGTTAGGTCTGAGGATGGAGAAAGTGATGTAAGTGTAAAGCTCTCTCTGGGCTGCCAGAAAGGAGGCCCATGCAGTGTCCATGGAGGCTCTTTAGACACACCTCTAATTAAATTCACATAAATAGCATCATCATTGTCATTTTACTGGAGGCTCAGAGAAGATAGGTGGGGCTGAGGAAGAGAAGTCCAGCCTGATAGCACCGAGCTAAAGTCTTTGCCCACCATTCACAAGCTTTTCCTCTTTGTCCTTGCCCCCATCAGCACTGCCCGACCACTGAGCTGTACTGCCCTAAGGGCCCTCTCTCAGGGCCCAAGTCACCCACAAGAACTCTGGCAGTTTTGTTGATGCCTGGGGAGTGGGCAGAATCAGTCATTTGCGGATTCCCCACTTCTCCTTTCTCCAGGAAATGAGCAGAGGCCTAGCTTGAGTGACTCATAGTGAAACGCCATTGAAGGCTGATGATGCTGGGCCGAGTCCTCTTCCCTCAAGTCTGGGGGATTCTGACTGGATGTGGGGGTGCCCATGCCATCTGATGTGTGCAGACCCTGATCGACACACCTCTGGGTAGGTTACCTTGCTCTTGGCCATGCCAGGCTAATGCAGAAGTGGGCATAGGGTTCCTGTGTGTCAGGGTGGGGCCTACTGGCTACCTCCTGGAAAACTAAGCATGGGAACATATGTGGCCACCCACCAGTACCTGGTCTGTGTTTGTGGATGTGGGAAAGGAGGTGAGCTAAGGAGTGGGAATTTTTTGCAGGATGGGTGGCACCTGTGGTCAGGGCCACTCTGATGCCTGGGTTTGCTGGGGTGTCTGTCACTTCTGGGGCTTGCCGGGACAGGCCGGACTCTAGCACCAGTGCTCACCCTCTGACTCCAGGTCAGGTCTTTCCTCATGCTTCTGCTAAGGAAGAAGGCCTGCCACATCTAGGGAGGTGGTACCAACTGTCCAGGGGTGGAGAGGTGGGCTGATTGTGAGACTCCCTTGCCCAGCCCCTAAGTAGGCCTCTGAAGGTTGATGAGCTGTAGGGCTTACTTCTGACTGGTCACCAAGAGAACTGGCTCTATCCTGACCTTGTGGTCACTCCTGGGAGTCTGGTAAGTAGGTGCCTGTTTGGGCCTCCCTTTCCTCATCTGAATTACCACATTAAACCTTAGAAATGCCAAAATTTTCTAAATGAGCAGGACTATCTTGTTGATTGAGAGTTCACTCTCTTCCCTTCCCCTGAAACCCCACCTTTGAGAACACTGAACCAATCCTTTGTCCCAACCTCTCTGAAGTGATGAGCAGCTAATCTGGTTACTAACAATTTTGTGTGTTATTACCCTTTCTATGTAGCATTTTAATTTTAATATGATTTTCTATGTAATCATCCATTTCATTTTTCAACAAAATATTTATTAAAAACCACCTCCTGCCAGGCACTGTTAAAGGCCATGGTGTCAGTGATGGGCCGGTGTTGCTTGGTGCCATGGCTACAGTGGGGAGGAGCGCTGGAGGTGGGGAGTGGGGCCCGGGAGGTTGGGAATGTATGTGCCTGATGTGTGCAGACTGGAAGGAAGGGAGGGCCTGAGCCCTGTGGGTTTCTGAAAAGAGATCTCTGGCAGGGGAATGGAGAAGGCCCAGGTGCAGAAGTGGAGGCCTGGTGGAGGCCAGCGTAGCAGAGGGTTGTGTGACATGCAGTGACCAGCTAGAGAGGGGCCGGCAGTGGTCAGGTCAGGAAGGGCCTTCCTCTCCAGTGTGAGGACTTGGGTTGTATTTCCCCGGATTTGGGAAGCTTTTAAATGTTGACTAGATAGAAAAGAAAATTTAGGAAAAGTGTATAGGGTATAAGGAACAAACGTGCCATGGACCCTGTGTGCTGCCACCTTAGTGTGTTTTTAAACATTATCAACACCTTTGACACACTCCCTTGCTTGTCCCTCTCCCTCTCTTGTCACAGAAAACTGATCCTAAATGTAGGGCTTATTGTTCCCTTGATTTTCTTTGCAGATTTACCTCATAGGTTTTAATTGCTAGATATATATTACTTCATCTTGCATGTTTTTGAACTTTGTTAATTGGAGTTACATACTCTTTTAAGACTCAACTTACTCAAAATTATGTTTCTGAAATTTCTTCATATTGTTGCATAAGCCTCTAATTCATTGATGTTTACAGCTGTATAGTATTCTGTTATATAGTAATACATCTCAGTATACTTCTCCAAGTTACTGCTGATGGGAACTTGGGATGTTTCTAGGTTTTTACTTTCCTATTATAAGCTGCTAGGCACTCTAGCACTTGTATGTGCTGCTAGGACTCTCCTTGAACATGTATCCTAGGGCACATGTGCAAGAATTCCCTAGGGTACATGCCCTAGAAGTGCAATTGGTGGGCCATATATATATCTTCAACCTGACTGGATAATACCAGCATGATATCTTTTTCCCCACCCATCTGCAATGTGTAAAAGTTTTTGTTGCTCCACATCTTCACCAACATTTGACATTAGAGTTTTAATTTTTGCCAATCCAGTGAAAATGAAAAACTATCAAACTATGTTTAAATTTGCATTTCCTCAATTACTAAGGTTGAACATCTTTTATATGTTTATTGGTCATTCGGTGTTCCTTTTTTTTTTTGGTTCAAATTTTTTCCCATTTCTTTATGAGGTCATCTGTCTTTTATTCTGTTGATTTACTGTAATTCAGTACATATTCGGTACTAATCCTTTATCATTTATGTATGTTGTAAATATTTTTCTCTTCTTTGTGCTTTGTATCCTTACATTCTTTGTGATTTCTATTAATGAGCAAGTGCTTAATTCTAAATGAGCTTATTTATTCATATATTCCTTTATGATATATACTTATGCATTGTCTAAGAAATTCTTCACTATAAAGTTACAAAATTATTCTCTTACATTATTTTTAAAATTTAGAAATAATTTTGATTTCCACATTGAAGTCTTTAGTCTCACCTGGAAATAATTTTTTTGTGTGGTGTGATATGGGAGGACATTGTATTTTATTCTGATTTTCTTATGTGGATAATCACGAGCCATTCTTTACCCACTCATCTACAACAGTTCTGTTGTAAATCAGGTTGTTGTGTATATTTGGGTCTTTTTCTAAGCTGTCAATTTGTTTGACAATAACCTTTTGCCAAAGGCTTATCATAAACCTTGATGTCTGGGAAAAGTCTCCTTTTTTTTCTTTCCTCCATTCTGTCTTCACATTCTTGGTATATTCTTCCTTCATATGAATGTTAGGACCAGCTTTTCAGGTTCAACAGAAAAGCTATGTTCAGATTTGATTGGAAATATAATTTGGAAAGAGATGATATCTTTGTGAAAATGACTCCTCCAATTTATGAAAAAGGTTTGTCTCCACACTTATTTAGGTCTTCTTTAAAGTATTTAAATAAAATTTAATAATTTTCTTCATAAAAAATAGTATAATTTTGCCTAGATTTATTACTAAGAATTTTATATTTTATATATTTTCAGTTGTCATTAAAACACATTTTTTAACTTTCTGATTTATATTTATATTTTAAAAAAGAATCACTCTAGCTTCTCAATGAGTAGCAAAGGAAGAAGCAAGGCTATCAGTCAAGAGGCTGTTGTAATAATCCAGGCCCAGGGTAGTGGTGGCTAGACCAAAAGTGAGAATAACAGAGATAATGACACATGGTCAGAGTGGTAAGATTCTAGATACTTTCTGATCATCACATTTGATGATATTTTAAAGATTTTATTTATTTATTTTTAGAGAGAGGAGAAGGGAAGGAGAAAGAGAGAGAAACATCAATGTGTGGTTGCCTCTCGTGTGCCCCCTACTGAGGACCAGGCCTGCAGCCCAGGCATGTGCCCTGACTGGAAATCAAACCGGTGACCCTTCGGTTCATAGGCTGGCATTCAATCCACTGAGCCACACTAGTCAGGGCAGATTTGATGATGTTTTAAATATAGGTTGTGGGGGAGAAAAGTTGAAGATGACTTTAGAGCAACAGAGAGAATGGAGTTGTCATTTACTGAGCTGGGTCAAGGTGAAGAAGCATATATACAAGGTGGTGGTTATTACAGAATATAGGTTTGAACACACAAAGGTGGTGATATGTATTAGACATTAAGTGGAGAAGTGAAATCTTGGCTCCTCATGCCCCCAAGGGACCTTCATGGTAGAAAAGAAAGTCAGCTTGGCCATCAGGGAGGGAGAGGGGAGACATTTTGTGCAGGAGGGAAAGGAGGAAGATGGGCTCCTCAGAGTTCTTTGAGCCACTCTACAGAGCTGCTACCCATTTTATTTACAACTAGAGCCTTGCATCTCTCTCCCTCCAAGTGCTACAAACCATCAAAATGCTCCTGCATTTTGCCTTTGAAATGATGTCTCTAGACAACATTCCTAAATCCTTAGCTGATAGTACCATTTGAAGAATCCACATACCTGTTAAAAGCTTAAGTGTCAAAGTCTAGATGTGGGCTACCCAGATAGTAGCCCAACCTGAAATGTAAACAGCCTGAACTGAGATACGCTGTGAGTGTAAAACGTACATCTGATTTCAAAGATATTACAAACAATAAAAATAAATATGAAATATCTCATTAATAGTTAAAGAACATTGCATATTGAAAAGATAGTGTTTGAGATATATTGGCTTAAGTAAAATATTAAAAAATGTATTTAAATAAACAGGTTTAATTAGTGTAGCCTATTTATTATGTGGCTACCAGGAAATTTAAAATTACACATGTGGCTTGAATCTGTGGCTGGCTTTATATTTCTGTTGAGCAACACCCGTCAGAGGAAGATGTCTTGTATTATGGCCAGAGGCTTTTGTGGGGAACATGGTTCAAGAAGGATGGGAAGGTAGAGAAGTGAAAGGCCTCATGTTTCAAATAATTTCAAGGAGAAAGAAAGCTATGGAGGGCAAGAAGAATGAATTTAGTCCCTACAATAAACCAGGCACTGGGTAGGGCACCACTATTTATGAACTCATTTAATCTCCTCAATGAGATCAGTTTCATTACTCCCATTTTACAGGTAATATTATAGAGGCTGAGAGAGGTAAGGTCTTAGTCTCTCAGACAGTAAGTGACTAAGCTGAAGTTTGAACCAATTTCACCTGATGTTAAAGCCTGTGTCCTTTGCAATTGGCAACACTTTTACTAATGAGTTGAGAAACTACTTCTGAATATCGATAGTCAATGTTTGGCACTTTCGGCCCAATTATTAATTTTTCTTTTTGAGAAACTGCCCTTTTGGCCCAATTATTAATCTTTCTTTTGAGAATTCATCTTCACAGATGATTCACAGGAACCTAAATGATTGACTGGGTGTCCTTTCCCCAGCATCGCCCATAAGAGCAATGGAGACACCCTCAGCATCCAGTTATTAGGGAGTAAGTCAATCATGTCAGACAGACCAAGAAATGCTTTATGATGATTAAATCTGATAATTTAAGGAAAAGGACAACATGGAATATGTTTATCATATGGTGATGGGTGATTCATGCAACTAAAATTGTTTATATATCAATTACAAAGAAAGTATGCTTAGATGTAAAAGTAGTATGCAAAAAAGGGGGGCTACTTTTTTGATTTTTGTGTTTTCAATGTAATAATAAATTTTCCCAAGTAGCTCTCCAATATCAGATTTTCAAAGGACATGCACATATAAGATACATTCAAAGATGAATAAAGATATGTGCATGTGAAAAAATTGAGTTATATACTTGGTCAAAGCATACTGGGAGTTAATGTAGGGCTTTCTCCTGGGCCTCTTGAGTGTGGACCAGATGAAGGAGAAAGTGGCCCCGTGTGCAGAAGGCAGTGGGCTGGGAGACGTGTGTAAAACATTGTCTCTGCCTTGAGAGTACGGATCCTGCAGGAGCGGAAGGAGCACAGCGACGAAGAGGGAGCCGCAGCCCTAAAGGGGGAGGAGTAAGCCACTAGGGCTCCTCTCTTACGCAGGCGCCAGTCTCCCACCAGCGTGCAGGGCATCCAGCGCATGCGCAGCAGCTGCGCGGGGTGCAGCTGCAGTCTAACTGCCGGGTGAGGAAAGAACTGGGAGCGTCAGGATGAGGAAATGTCTAGGTATTCAAAAGAAGGCACACGCACATACACACACCAGGGCACTACTCCTCAACCAGGAAAAAAAAAAAAAAAAAAAAAAAAAAAAAAAAAAAAAAAAAAAAAAAAAAAAAAAAAAAAAAAAAAAAAAAAAACACCAGAAAAAAACACTAAGTCTTAGTTTATCTTAGTTTTCCTGGAGTCACCCATCTCCAGGAAACATTTCATATGTAAGTGACACATTTGGGGTAGCTGAAATGGGGCCATAGTTTTGTTTTGGGACAGGAGAACAGAGGGGCAGTTACCCTTCAGTCATTCTACTTCTTCCTTTTTCAAAAAAGGGTCCCCCTTGCATCACCCACATAAAATATCACCTTCGGTGCAAGAAATACTATTTCCTCACACAATTTAATGTGTTGGAATGGTTCATTTTTGACGTGTATAATGTTATGATATGCCACCCCCCACACCTTATTAAATAGTAGTAGCATTTTATAATTGATCAAAACTTGGAACTGAGGAAATAGAGAAATGAGAAAGAAAAAGCATATTCATGAATAATAATAATGTGAAGAAAGTGATGATTGCCGCAGTTATAGGGCAGTTACTTGGGGGAAAGGGTAAATTTGAGAATTACAGAATACGCACTTTGAGTCTGTCTGACTCCACAGACCGAGTCTGAGCACAGGCGACTTTCACTCCCAGGCTCCCCTCTTCACTCGCACATGGGGATGAACAGAACCCTGCACACCCTGGTGTAATTACTGAGATCAAGTGTGGATGCAGCCTTGAAAACTGCAACATGCTGTCACATGCTGGTAGTGGTTGCTTTCTAACCACAGACGGGTCCAGTGGTGGTGGGAATTTGGGAGCTGGAGAGATGAGTGTCACCTTTTTGGTTGGGACATCAGAAAAGCTGTGCCCAGGAGGCAGGCAGCCTGGAGCTGTATTTTGAAGGCAGAAGTATTTGGACATGTGAAGCCAAAGGAGGGCATCTCAGGCAGAAGAGTCACTTGAATAAGAGCAAAGGGTCAGAGCCTAAGTGAACAGTTCATTTGGCCAGACACCACTGCGGGTGCAGTGGGAGATTAGGTGAGGAAGAGGGGGGGCATATCATTCAGGGCCAAAAATGTGGGAATGTTCCTTGAGAACATGGGTAGCTTTTGAAGACATTTCAGCAATGGAGTGACAAATATGGGTGGGGTGGGAGGCAGTGTAGACTGGAGGCAGAGAGTCTTGCATAGCAAGGTTGGGAGAGAGATGAAGAAGCAGCAGGGGTGGCACTTGTCATACCCCCACAGAAGGCAGGTACCTAGAGAACCGGCTTCACTCACTTATGTAGTATGTTGAAGCTCCTTGCCGCCTTTTGAGTTTCCTTGGGTGCCACTTTCCATCTCCCAGGCATGTAGAAGAATTAGGTCTGGGTTAAAAATATTCCTGACACATCAAGAGTTTTGCCAAGATTCATTCTGGTTAAACAAATATCTAGGTCTCAGGGGAAAAGCTTGAGGGCTCTGAACATGAATCTAATTTGAAAAGTAGACCTTCACTTGTGGACAGACCCTTAAGGAGCCTGATGTTACAGGTGGGGACTGAATCACAGGGAGGCAAAGAGACTCAGCCCAGGGGCTAATGGCCCTGCCTCCCACTGCTAGCACTGTTTCTTGCTCTGCACTTTTGTGAAAAAGCACCATGTGCAAAGTTACATCTGAAAGTGTCTCTTTCCTCTTTAACCCAAAAGCAGAGTTTTCTGGATCTAGTTCTGCCTGGCATAGGAGAGGAAGAAGACTATTTCTCTTTACATGTGATGCAGGTGGTTTGTGCTCTCACTTTGGTAGACTTTCTTTGGTCTGTGAGAATTAAGAGTTAATTCTTTGAGTTAGTAATTAATTCCCTGGGAATTAAGAGATGCTTAATTCCTTAAAAGCCAGGAATATATTCTTCTAGATACAATATAAAGTTTAGTGATTTTTTTGTATATATTCTGACCAAATTATACTTGAAATTTAATAAGCTAAACAGGACAACTGTGTCAATTAAACAATGCTGTAAATCTTTTTTTCATTTCTCACATCTTAACAAGTGGCCTGAGAAGTGTAAAGGATGCTGCAATGTTCCCAGTGGTTTCAGTTCTCCTAGGATTGGAGGATGAGGAGCCCTGGAGGATGAGTGACTAAGGCTGGGTATGCTGCCAGTGTCAGCCCAGGGAGTGACTGGTCAGCTGGTGTCTATTTTGCGCCCAGACTAACAAACCCTTGGCCTGGTAGCCCTCAGGTATCAGCTCTTCCCTTGCGGAATGACAAGGCCACAGGCTCCTGTTCTATTACTTCTTATTTGTGGTGTGAACTAGGGCCAGAAAGCAGGCCAGGCCCTTGACCTCCTACTTCCAGGGGTTAGCAATAACTTTGTAAGACCAGCCAGGGCCCCCTGCAGTGCTTCCTGGGGTTTATTCTTACAACATGTATCAAACCAAGCAGGAGTTGTGAAGTGGGTATGGAGCTTTGGAGTCAGAATAGTCTGGGTTTGACCTTGATTCTGAGGCTTATTAGCAGTTTGATTTCAGAAAAGTAACCTATTTTCTCTGAATCTCAGTTTCTTTGAGTCTTGCTTTTTCATCTGTATAATGGGAACAATGATGCCTATTGTGTAAATTTTCTAAGATTAGAGAATGTTGATGGCTCTGCTAATAGATTCTCATTTAGTTATGGCCATTTTTTTAAAATTTTTTTAAATTACAGTTTACATTATTACAATATTACAATATTATTTTGTATTAATTTCAGGCATATAGCATAGTGGACAATCATATACTTTACAAAGTGGTTGTGGCCATTCTTACGCAAATAGCATTTCCTTATTGGAGACTGAGCCATGCATTGGCTCCCACACTGGAGAGGCCTCAGTTATTGGAGCTAGGTTTCTTGTTACCTGTGTTGTCACAAGCCCATGTCCTAATGTTGATGGTGATAGCACAGTTGCAGCTGAGCTTCAAGGATCTGCCCAGGGGAACTGCTCCCTGAACATTTTTGGCAATGTGGAAGTTGGTACACATTCTGAGATATAAAACTGCCTCTCTTCTGCAGACCACTGTGAGTTCCTACATTTTGTTAATGTTGCAAAAACCACAGAGGTATGTGCTGGCCAGGAGTGCATGGATGAGAATCAGAAAAAGGAAGTGTTAAGGGTCATGGGAGGTGCCGCTCAATTTACCTGGTTCCTGACAATTGCAGTCCACATCTTAGTCTTCAGGGGAATTCCTGAACTTCTGGAAAAAATCTGAGCTGTCTCTTTCTCTCTTGAGTCATTTCAGGCAGGATGTGAGGCACTGGGTTCTACTGTTGTCTGCTTGCAAGCACTCAGCCCTTGGCTGATGCAGGAGGTGGGGACACTTCTAACTGGGGTGGGTTTGGGGCAACACCAAAGTGATTTCTGGCCAAGCCCTGGTTCTTGTCCTGGAGCCATGCATTGGAGCACCTTTAGCACTGAGCCTTCCTCTGCCTTCCCAGACCCATCTGCAGGGCTGCTGTCTTCTTGACTGCCTCTACTATACTGTCCCCAAAATATTCTTGTTCTTGCCCTGGAGTGTAACTCCTAAGAACAGCATGCCTACTTGGGGCTTGCAGTACTGCTAGACAAAAACTAGAGGACAAGACATTTCTGATTCCCAAGGCCCTCTCCACGGCATCTCTTTGGGTCATGGTCCTCAAAGCATGGCCCCTGGTAGTCCAGGGGTTGGTGGTCTCTCAGATGTGGCCCCTGGCAGTTCTCCAAGGTGTGTCCCCAGGTAGTCCTCAAGGTGTGTTCACTGGTTCTCAGGGCATGATTTCTTGTGGTTCCCAAGATGTGGCCCTTGGTGGTCCTCATGGTGTAGCCCTTGCACTAGATGCTTTGGAAACACCTAGAAACTTGTTAGATACAAATTCTTGGACCTTACCCCAGACCTACTGAATCAGAAATTGTGAGGATAGGATACAGAAACATGGGTTTTATTAATCTTTTCAGGCAAAGCTGATATATGTCAAAGCATCAAGACCACTGCCCTCAGAAACTCCTTCTCTTAGAGGGTAGGTTGTAGGCTGAAGGTCTTGACCATTGGCCTTCCAGCACCACCTGAAGGCTGGCTGCCATGCCAGGCAAGGCCTGTCAAAGCAAATTCTCAAACTATTTTGACCATCTGTCAATGCCTCACAAAACCCCATGGAAACCTCAGACTCTTATGTTAGTCTGCAAGTTTACCCTCTACTCCTTTCCTTTGAGTGTTCTATGGACTGTGCTCTTGGGCCCTATCCTATAGGAATTCAATGCTCTTGCCCACTTTCTACAAATTCTTGGGGCCTATGTTGTTCAAGCCACTTCTGTTTCCTATCTCCTCTGACCTTGTTGCTGTCTCATTTTCATCTCCCCTTCTATACTATGTCAGTCCTCTTGTTCCAGATCTAACTCAGGTGTGAACACAGAGCCTCTGTAATTGATTCTTTCTCCTTCATCCAGAACAGCTGTGTGTGTAGCAAATGTTTACTGATGTCTTGGGCCAAAGGGGTATTCCTGTCCCACCTTTGAAAACACCAGGTGTATTACACTGGGGATGCGGCTGAAACTCAATGGTGACTGTTTCCTCATCTGTAAGGGAGGTCAGAACAGACACTAGAGTCCCTGTGCCACAGGACTCAGGGAGAATTAAACTAGTTACATATGTGAAGCACTGTGCACTGTGCTCAGGGCAGAGTATGAACTCAATAGATGTTATTATTTTTATTACTTATTATAGTCATCAAACTGGAGGAATTACATCCTCTTCTTTAAACATACATTATCTATGTACTTGTGGAAAAATAAACATTACATCAAATTTTCCATTTTAAGTGCACAGTTTAGTGGCATTAAATATATTCAAATTGCTGTGCCACCATTCATCTCCAGAACTCTTTTTATCTTGCAAAACTGGAACTCTGTTCCCATTAAACATTAACTCCTTATTCTCCCCTCCCTCCAGCTCTTGGCAATCACCAATCAACTTTCTGTCTGGATGAATTTGGCTATTCTAGGTAGCTTGTATAAGTGCAATAATACATCATCTGTCCTTTTGTAACTGACTTATTTCACTTAGCATAATGTCCTTAAGTTTCATCCAAGTTGTAGCATGTCTCAGAATTTACTTCCTTTTTTAAATTATATTTTATTGATTATGCTATTACAGTTGTCCCATTTCTCCCCCATCATTTCCCTCCACCCTTTACACCCCCTCCCACCCACATTCCCCCCTTTAGTTCATGTCCATGTGTCATAAGTTCTTTAGCTTCTACTTTTCCCACACTATTCTTGCCCTCCACCTACTGTCAATGCTACTTATTCTATGTACCTTTTCTCCCTCTCTCCTCCTCCCACTCGCCTGTTGCAAACCATCCATGTGATCTCCATTTCTGTTTCCTGCTCCTGGTCTAGCTGTTTGCTTAGTTTGCTTTTGTTTTAGGTGTGGTTGTTAATATCTGTGAGTTTGCTGTCTTTTTACTGTCCTATTTTTATCTTCTTTTTCTTAGATAAGTCCCTTTAACATTTCATATAATAAGGGCTTGGTGATGATGAACTCCTTTAACTTGACCTTATCTGAGAAGCGCTTTATCTTCCCTTCCATTCCAAATGGCAGCTTCGCTGAACAGAGCAATCTTGGATGTAGGTCCTTGACTTTCATGACTTGGAATACTTCTTTCCAGCCCCTTCTGGCCTGTAAGGTCTCTTTTGAGAAACCAGCTGACAGTCTGATGGGAACTCCTTTGTAGGTGACTCTGACATTTTCCCTTGCTGCTTCTAGAATTCTCTCCTTCATTTGAATCTTGGCTAATGTAATTATGATGTGCCTTGGTGTGTTCCTCCTTGGGTCCACCTTCTTTGGGACTCTGAGCTTCCTGGGCTTCCTGGAAGTCTATTTCCTTTGCCAGATTGGGGAAGTTCTCCTTTATTATTTGTTCAAATAAGTTTTCCACTTGTTTCTCTTCCTCTTCCCCCTTTAGTACCCCTATAATTCGGATGTTGGGATGTTTAAAGATGTCCTGGAGGTCCCTAAGCTTCTCCTCATTTCTTTGAATGCTTGTTTCTTCATTCTTTTCTCTTTGGTTGTTTCTTTCTTCCTTCTGGTCCACTCCATTGATCTGAGTTCCAGTTTTCCTTCCATCACTATTGGTTCTCTGTGCGTTTTTCTTCATTTCACTTTTGTAGCCTCCATTTGTTCTTCTAATTTGTGATCAAAATCAACCAATTCTGTGAGCTTCCTAATCACCAGAACTTTGAACTGTGCTTCTGATAGGTTGGCTACCAGTGCTATGAGCTCTGCATCTGATAGGTTGACCACTTCCTGGTCACTCAGATGAATTAGCTCCAGGGCCCCTGTCTGTTCTCCCTTTTGAGCCATCCTTGGTTTTGGTTTTTCTGTTTTTGTCTGGTCCTGGCTGTTATGTAAGTGAGGGGCAGAGCCTTAGGCGTTCATCAGGGTGGGGCAGCCCAGTCGCTGGGCTGTGATGCTGGATGTGGGGGCGGGGTTTGGGAGGGAACAATGGTGCTTGCTCCACGCTCCTTCGCAGATTCCAGTCCCCTCAGCCTCCTTCCCCTATCAAGCTGGACCCTTCTGGTGCTGATTTCCATGTGGGTGGGCTTGCGCACACTCTAGGACCCTGTGGGTCTCCCCAGTGAATTCTCCTGTGAGGCTGGGACTTCCTCCCACCACCTCAGCCCCTCTAAGTGTTTTCAATGGGTGCTTTTAGGCTTCACCTCCTGGCACTGGGGTCCTGCATCATGCAGTCTGTCTTGCTGCCTGTTTTTGCCAGGTTTATCTGTGTGCAAATGTGTGTCCTTGGTCAGTCACCCTGTGCGCACTGCTTGGCCTCCTCGTGCGCCTGGAGTGACTGCACCTCTGGGACCACCACTGGCTCATCCCACTGCTATCGACTCCACTGGCCGCTGACTCCGCCCCTCTTACCAGTCTGGGTGAATCGTATGAAGTATGAATCGTTGTTGTCGGACTCCCGCACAATTCAATTTTCTCTCTGTCCTGGTTGGGTTTTCTGTGTTCTTTGGTCCTATATTTTTGTTGTCCTTAATCTTGGTTGTGAGAGGAGGCACAGTGTGTCTAGCTACGCCTCCATCTTGGCTGGAAGTCATCAGAATTTACTTCCTTTTTAAAGCTAAATAATGTTCCATTCTATGGACAGATCATATTTTGTTTATCCATTTATCTGTTGATGGAAATTTGAATTGTTTCCACCTTTTGCCACTGTAAATAATCTGTTGGTCTTCTGCTTTTAATTCTTTTGGTTATCATTTTAGTGTTTGTAATTGACTCACCTTGTCCATTAGTGTAGCCAATTTGACAACATCATTATTTATAAATATTTTTTTTAATTGGATGGAAAAGTGAACTTGAACTTAGGGAGCAGTCCCCACACTTTACCAACACGAAGACTGAGACTAGGAAGGCCATTGAGTGAGCTTCTAGGGTGCCTTAAGTTCACAGGAGCTTTGATTCTTTCCCTAACTTGTGACATTTTTAGGAAGATGGAGGTGCAGATAAGGAGGATCATCTGAGTTTTAGAGTAGGACACACAGAACTTATATTGTGGCCATTTTGGGAAGATTAAACCTCTCTGAACCCTGCTTTCAGCACCTGTAAAATACTGCTGCTGATTGCTTCCTTGTGGAATGTTGTTGTGAAGATGAAGTGAGATGATGCAGAGATAAGGATGCAGAGCCATAATAAAGTATGCCCTCATCAGGTGGAGTTATTACTGTAGTTCACTGTGTAGTTGTATCCCCTTTATACTGACTAAAAACAGGTGTAAGGACTAAAACTTCTGCCTCTAGCTTTTCTATTGACACGCTTTCAACCTCAGAATATTTGTTTTTTTATGTAGAAAAAGTCCCTTTCATCCTTTTGTGGCCAACCTCCTATCCCTAATCCCTGGCAACCACTGATCTATTTTTTGTCCCTGTAATTTTGCCTTTTCCAGAATATCAAATAAACAGATTGAGATAATAGTAACTATTGAAACTGGCTCCTGTCACTTGCCCTAAGGACTTTGAAATTCATCCAGGTTGCTGTGTGGGTCAATAGGCTCCTTACTGCAAAGGAGTGTCTCATTCACCACTGAGGGACATTTGGGTTATTTCCAGGTTTGGACTGCTATGAATAGACCTAATACGAACATTCATGTATAGGTTTTGTAGGAACATTTCATTTCTCTAAGATAGATAGTACCTAGGAGCAGAATTGCTGGATATACGTATAATTTTCTCAGAAAGTGC
This sequence comes from Anoura caudifer, assembly GCA_004027475.1. Classification (NCBI taxonomy): domain Eukaryota; kingdom Metazoa; phylum Chordata; class Mammalia; order Chiroptera; family Phyllostomidae; genus Anoura; species Anoura caudifer. Next base: position 45,213 of record PVKU01001774.1, read on the forward strand.
CCAGGTGTCTTCCCGAGTGGCTATACCACTGGCACTCCCACCAGCCAGGTTGAGAGCTGTAGTTGCTCTGCATCCTTGCCAGCACTTCCTGGGTTTTGTTTGTTTCTTTTCAAAGACATTCTAATAGGTATTCCCTGGTATCTTGGTGTGGATTTAATTAGCAATTCCCTAGTGAGAATGCTGCTGTCCCCTCAGTATTTCTGATTAACTACAATGCATTGGAGCAGAGATGTAAACAAAGCTTCCTTGGTACTACAAATTCTGTTTTTTCACCTGACTCCTTTTCAATCTACTTTCAACTTGTAAACTCTCCTATTAATAGGAAATGGTAGGGAAGAGCAAAGGAAGGCCTAGCCCCACCCTGCACAAATTTTTGGAACAAGAGCGCTGTGTTGTTTTTTTCTTGATAGCTTCTGGTCGAGGCCAGGTCCTTGCTGACACAGGGGCAAGAGTGTTTGGATCTGCTGATGTGCAGTGAGGAACTCGCTTTAGAATGGAAAGGGAAAGTTGCTTTTCTGTTCTATATCATCTGGTTTAGAGGCTCCCCCAGCCCTGGGGTTTGGGAACCATGGCCTGTTACTTAGATGGCACACAGGTCTGCCTCTGCACCAGGGCATGCAGTCCAGGAAGGGGAACAGCCACACACACTGACAAGAAAGGGCGGGGGGCGACTTTCATCGTGACTTTTATCATAGCAATTCCTCAGCAGCTCTAAGCTCCACAAAAAGTCAGGGATGAAACAGTCAATCAGAATGTTGGCTTAGCGGTCCAAACATCAGCAACTCAACCTTTTCTCAGGCTCCAGATGTTACCCTCCAGTGTGGAAGCTGCAAGCAGGATGCCCTGGGTGCTTTCAAATATTCTGCAGCAGAGCTGTGTAGATGATACAAATTTGTACTGCGGTTGGGTGTGGGTGTGGGATGGAAGCCAGAGCAAAGTGGGGCTGTGACACCAGAGGGCTGGGTCCCACATGGCTACTCCTAGCTCTGGTGCCACTGAGGTCATAGGAAACCCCCTGTGGGTCAGACATATCTGGTTCTCTGTACACAATGCCCCTCAGCACACAGAACCCACAGGCTCTCAGCCCACTCAGGCATCTCCAGACATTCTGCCCTGACTCACTGTCATGCATCTTTTTCAATGTCAATGCATAGAGGCCACAGGGTGGAGCTGAGCTAACCAGGGTTGTTTTGATTAGGGGAAATCTAATTTCAGAGAGGGGAAGTAACTTGGTTAAGGCATTGAAGTGGCCAAGCTGGGCATAGATCCTGTCCTCTGACCACCACCCCAGTCCAAAGCTCCCCTCTGCTTCAGGGCTGCATGAGTGGGCAGGTTCCTGTGTGGCTGTCTCTTGATGCCTCATGCAGGCTGCAGGAAAGCAGGGATGTTAGTCTGCCTTGAGCTAGACCCCAATTCGGAAATAGCTTGCTGGCAGAGAGGTGGCTTTTTCTTTTTCTTGTGACCGAGAACCCCTCGCAGCCTTCAGTTCTCAGTCCTTCCAAAACCACATTCCCCTCCACCTTTCCTCCATACCTTCACCTCTCTAAGAAAGCTTTCTGGGTGGTAAGCCTTCACTTGGTCTGTGTTACCTGGTCAAGCAGGTCGCAAGCCCCTCTCTCCACCTTGGCAGATGAGCCCTTGTTGGAGCTCAGCCTCTGGTGTGTTTTGGGTGATGCTCTGAGGCAGCAAAGGCTAAGACAGGCTGTGGTGGACTCTCTTTGGCCACTGGATAGCAATGGGACCCTGTGTAGGTAATTTCTCTGCTCCTAACCTCAGTACCATCTGTGGATGAAGGCCAATAGCTTTGACATGGCTGGATGGTAGGCAGATTAAGTGAAGCTGCACATGTAAATGTCTGCACCAAGGAGGCACTGATAAATGCCCATCCCTCAATCCTAAAAATGACATGTGCCAGGCATTGACTCAATTGGCACAGCACACTCTGAGGGTTCTATTATTGTCCTGATTACCGATGAGGACACTGAGTCAGGGATGAGTTTCATCCCTTGGTCTTATGATCAGAGCCCATTAGATTTGGCCCGAAACTTCAGCTCATGGCCACTACACTGTGTATTAAAATAGAATCAACAGAAGTCTAGGCCAGGATATGGCTTTTAAATTTTCCATATTTTGTTCATTACGCATTTTTGGCATTAAATTTGATTTTGCAAATATTGCATTCTAATGTTATTTAACTTGGCTACTGAGATTTTTGTGACCCCCACTTAAATCTTGGGCCTGAGGTGAGTGCCCCACTTGCCTCACCTTAATTCCAGCCCTGCCCTAGACTCCCAGTAACCCTCCCTCAACACATCCCTTTTTTCTGTGGATGAGAAGGTGCTGGCACTCACAGAGGGCATATTTGACAATGGAATGAGTTAGAATGATTTCTTCTTGCTGTCCTTCACACAGCTCTGAGAGCCTACTCCTTGTTTTCTTCCTTTTTACAAATGAAACCCAAGCAGGCTGAGGGTGACAGGGAGAGCACAGGAGGGGGACACAGCTTGACATTGGAGTCATACCATTTCTCCATGGGATTTCACAGATTCTCCACTTGTTAGAAATTGTTTCTCAAAAAATCTTTCTATTCAATCTTTTCACTCCTGTAAACGAGCCTTCTTAACTTCAGAAGATCTGAGGCTGTTTCTGTTGTTTCCTCTGGGTACCCAGCAGTGGTCCCCAGAGTGTATTTTCACATTCTGACCTGATGCTGAACTTGTTCTCTTACCGCTTATCCTAAAAATGTGGCGTGTTGGTGAGGCCTGGGACATGGTTCATTGAATGAATTGGTCAGTCAAGGAGGGTCTGACCCAGAAAGCCGCTGCTGGGCCTCCTGAAGGAGACAGCTGCAGACAGACAGAAGTATGCTCAGCTCCTCACATTGTAACAAAACATGAGTAAGAAACAACAGAGATGCATTTGTTTTTTACCTACCAGATCAGCTAGATTAAAAAAAAAAAAAAGGTAATGGAGGAAATATAAACACTTGTACACTCTTAGTAGGATTGTACGCTGATAGGGTGTTTAAGGAGAAACTGTTTATAAATGTGTCAAGAGCCTAGAAAATTTACCTGCCTTTAGGTCTAGCTATTTTCTTTCAGAAATTTAGGAATGTGTTATAATCTGTTATTTAATCATGAATATGTGGACAGCCATTAACACAAAGCCTGATGTTACAGTGTTGCAGATAGCCACAAATAATTGGAAAACACTTGAACGTGTAAGTTTAGGAGGTTAGTTAAATTAATGATCAATATGGCTCTATAGCCACTACACAGCCATTGAAAATGAAGATCTTTAGCAACATGGAAAATATTCATAATGTTTTTGTGGCAAAAAGAAAATTATGAACTAATTTATTAAAAAATGGATTGAGAGAAGAATTTGCAATTTTTAAAACCTACAAAAGGAACAGTTTCTAGAATAAACTCTTGCAAAGCAAGAAGAAAAAATAGGCAAGGAAAATAAGTAGAGGTTATGAACAGTCAGTTTGCAGAAGAGACAATCTGAAAGGCTAATAAGCATATAGAGATGTTCAGACTCATTATTAGCTTAGAGAAATGCAAATTAAAATGACAAGGAATCACTTTACTTCAGTCAGATTGGCAAACATTAGAAATTGGGTGGTGGGAAGCAGGGGTATGGATGAGATGGTAGAGGAGCTGTCATGTGCTCCACGGGTAGAGTGTAGTCTGCTGCCAGGTTCCTGGAGGCATCATAGCTGCTGACACATAGTTGAATTGATCAGGTATATACCCTTGTTCAGCATTTCTGCTTCCATGTTCATACCCAGAACCAGAGACATGCAGGGCCTGAGGAGACCTGCATGGGAGTGTCAGGACAGGATCGAGAGCAGTACAGGATTTTGTTGGGAACCAGCCATTATCACTACAGAGTGAAAAAGTCAAATAGCACCTGATGCCTGCCCACTTTGTAACAGGAGACAGCAATTAGAAGAAATGAAGTTGACAAAGAGCTGCACGGTTAGGTCTGAAGACATAATGCTGACTGAAAAAATGAGCTATAGAAATGATGCAGAAGGTCAGTCAGGCACCTTCCAATGCAGGCGTTCAGAAATCTCACATTTGGGCCATATTTTATAGGAACCCACGCTATCAAGTAGGTGCAGTGGGCAGGGTGGTGGAGAAGGGAATGGGAGTGGCGATGGAGGTCCAAGAATAGATGAATAAACTAACAAAGCAAGAGAGGAGACTGGCCTAGGTCAGGGAAGAGACTATGCTGAGACTGAGGAACATGAGGCACCCCACCACCTGCCCCTAAGGCTCAACCCCTAAAAGGAAACAAATAAGTCCCCACCAAACTCCATCAAACCAACCAAAAAAAGAGAAAAAATATAAACAAAAAGTTTGCTTTAACAATATCATTAGTGTATTTTTATTAAACTGTGTATTCATAGATGGAATCAGGAATATCAGCAGACATTTCTCTGGGTATAGGTAAGCTTCATATTCTTCCTGACATCTTCCCACTTTTCAATACTACACTTACATGGCTTTTGTAAAAATAAAATGATTTCTGAAAATGGAGTTTGAGTAATAAGTTTATGGGGCAGAAGAAAAACCAGGGACACATGGAATTTTGCATATAAAGAATGAAAAAGTTTCAACGAAGGGATGGTTAGTCCAGCCATGTGATCCTTAGTTAATTCTCATTCCAGCCTGCAAGGTGTCTGTGTGTGTGTGTGTGTGTGTGTGTGTGTGTGTGTGTGTGTGTGTTTGGGCTAAAAATAAAGAAGGGACCACCCCTTCCATTGCTGTAGCCCAGAGCAAAACTCTGTTAAACCCACTGCATGTGTCCATCTGCCTGGTTGCTATCCTGTGATTAGTGATTGTTGTTTGCTGGCCAGATTCTAGGATGGATTGCTACCTGGTGACACTGTGGTTGGGGTAGAGGGCTTCTTTCAGAGATCCTGGACAGCCTGGTATCAACTTGGAGTTTTCCAACTCTTGACAAATAAACAATAAAGAAACCCATCTTGTTCCCAGTCAGTCATGACCCACCTAAAGATTATGGCAATTGAAAAGTCAAGGGCACAGATAAAGGTACCTGGTCAGGGTTACCTATCTGGCAAATCAGTCTTTGCCTATTTTAATGGCATAAGTTTTTTTCCTTATGCCTACTGACCCGAGGCCTCCAGTTTGCACAAACTGCTCCTGACTGCACTAATAGAGAAGGGCTTCCAAGTTAGTGTGGAGGGTTAGGAAGTCATTTTGAGGACAAAGTTCTCTAAAAATATTGAGTGCAAATCAAATAATGCTGAGAATGACAAACATATATCCTTTAGACTCATGGGGTAGAAGGAAGTTATAATTGAATATAAAGAATTACTTGCTTCTACCAATATTGGTAAGATAATTTCCACATGTCTCTCCTATTAACAGTCTTTTAAAAGAGATACAACACCAGGAAATAAGAACATGGGCTTTGGTGTTAAAGGTTTACATTTCAACTGGACAGCTAGCTGCTCTTATAGCTTTGGCCTGGTTGGTTTGCTAACCATGTAGAGAAATTCAGAACATACAACTCTCTCATGAGAGTCTGTGTTAAAAGCCCAGTGCATGTTAGATTGTCAATATCTGTGAGTAACTAAATCTGAATCTCTTTTTTTACAAAGTCTTCCTATTTTAGTTGGTTTCAGATTCTTAGAGGAACCATCTTCAGTAGGAACTGGACTGAGTGCATACAGTACCTTGTCCCACAACCAGATTCATCAGGAAGTGCTGTGAAAGGACTTTTCATTTTTTTTTTTGTTGTTGTTGTTCTGAATTCAGAGCTGCTTTGCTAAGGCATGGAGGCAGAAGATATTTCAAAGGCTGAAGACAGAGCTAAGGATCCAGGTTCCAGAAATGAAGGCCAGCCTGATGTTATTCAGCCTGACTTCCCACATGGAGGGCAGTTCCAGGGCCCCACAGCTCTCTGGGAGAAGGTAGAAAAGAAGTTTCTGGAATATCAGCAGTTGGATGATAGGAGCCCAGCTGAACGTCAGAGGAGCCTGTTGAGTCTTCTCCCACTGTTCCTAAAGGTTGGTATTCTGATTTTTGAAGTTGTATCATACAGTGCTCTAGGGATACTTCTAGAATGAGTGGAAGCTGGAGTTGGTTGGTTTTAATATCATCATAAGTGGTCTGTGGTTGCTTAGAGGAGAATGTTGTATTATTTAATAAAGATGTCAAGCAAAACTATTCTCCAGGATGAGGAAGGGCTGGGAATGAATGAACTATGGAGTATGGAGTAATACTGTCTCTTTAGTTTAAAAAGATATATTGTTTGGCTATAGTTTTAGCTTAAAAGACAGGGAAGAGACCAACTCCTTTGGGAGCTAGGAAAGGAATATGTATCTTGAGAGATGAGTCACAGGTATGGCTGGCAATCTCAAGCTCTGGTCATGTCAACACCAGGGCCTAGGAGAGCCAGAGATCAAATTGTGCCAGTAGTGCAAACTGAGGTATAATCAGTGGGGAGCATCAAAGCAGTGCTCCCTTCCCTGCTTACAGGCATGTGGGAGAAGTCTAGACTGTCTACTAGGCCAACACTCTGGCTAGTGTCAGCTGGTGACTGCTGCCACAAGGAAAAGTGATTTTCCTTGTTGTCTTGGAGCAAAGCTCCTGACAGTGAAGTCTGCTTTAGAGCTGGATATATTGAAGGCTAGTCATACAGTTGGAAACATATCTTTTTATGAGGACTTAGTTTTTGCTTGACTATTAATTTTGAGTTATTATTCCAAAAACATTCCTACAATCAAAGAACAGAGAATACAAGATACTTTTCACATTGAAAATAGACTAAGACAGATGGAGGCTTAGGCAGGTTTTTATTGGGAAACCCCTTTGTTAACATTTCATCTAACTTATTAACCAAAGATATTTATGGATTTTCAAAGATGGCTCAGAATCTTCTCGGGATCATATTTATAAGAGGCATTGAATACTCAGGCATGTTTTTCTGTAAAAAATGCCAAATAACTTACTGTTAATTAACTCATTATTTTCCTCCGTGATTTGGTTTTGTATACCCCATTCATCCCATTTCACAGACTGGATAACTGGAACATAGGGAATACACTGGAAAAGAAGAACTAGGCTAGGAGACATGGTTCAGGTTTTTGATTTCTAGCCTCCCTCCCCTGACAGTTCCAGTGTTTGGGAGCTAGCTCAGTCTCACTCAGTTCTCAGATCAACTTTGTGCTTCCCAAAGGAAAGATGTGAGCTGCCTCCCACCCTGATTGAAATTCACCGGGAATATTTATGGGTCCATCTGCTATGTTGTATCTTTCCCACTAACCTGGGCAGCCTGGCTTTGATGAAAGTACTCTGCATCTGAGAGCCAGGGCTCTATACTTCTTCACTTCTCTCCAGAATGTTGATCTGAGAATTTCTTCACTTGTATAAAATTTATTAAGCATTTATACTCTGTTCTAGGGCTTGGGTCTATAAGAGTAAAGAAGACAGAGGTTTTACGCTTAGAGCAGTTCAGTCCAAAAGCAGAGGATATTGAATAGCACCCAGAATGTGTTTTGTTTGCCTTATAGGAGTTAAAAATGAAGCCAGGGGTTACTGGCTATTTTTTCCAAAATGAAAATCTTTCACTTGAATTTCAGATTTTCAGTTTCTTGAAAATTTTGATAGCTGTAATGCCAACAGTTGTATGGAAATGTTTAGAGGCACCCCTTTGAGACAGAAAATGGTCTTGGTCTCATTTTATCCCAGTCCAATACCCCCTAATATCTTTTACCCCATGCACCTTACTCATTTATGTTATTTGACTTTGTAGGCATCTGACCTTGTGACCCCACAGGTAGCATGCAGTTCCTATTACAAGTGGACCTTGATATTGGTTCCTGTGTCCCAGCCTTGTCCTGGTGATTGAAGGCATAATGGTCCATGCATGGGCTTTCAAGTTGAAGCCACCAGGGCTTAAGCCCTGGATTCATTGTTTATTAGCTGTGCATCTTTGAGCAAGTTACTAAGTATTACTGAACTTCAGTTTCTCATCTGTAAAGTATAATCAATAACACTTTGCTGGGAGATTGTGAGGGCAAGATAAGATGATGATTGTGAAATCCGGGGTACATGGAAAACAGACACAGTCCCTATAACCTTCCCACTAGCTTCCAGGATACCACAAACATGCAATTTAAGATCCTGTCACCATGATTCCCAAAACTACTGTTACAACCTATTTTTTTTGCATCTGGAGTCCACCTCTGATGAACCCTGGAGAAACAGAATATCACAAGCTTTTAATCATTTGTTAAAATCTACATTTTCATTAAGTCCTACATGTCTATAAACATATTATTTCTATGCTTCTGTTCTGACTAATAAAACCCTGCCTGAGCCAGAGCCCTCAGGCTTCTTCATTAAAAGTTGGTGGTGGAAAGAAACATGGGGGAAGTAGGAGGTTTTTTTTCACATGTAGTGAAGATAAAATCTGAGCAATAGACAAGGACTGAAAACATCCATTGGAATATAGGTCCATGTGTAAGAAATCAAGCTTGTAACCATTCTGTTCTGGATTTTATAACCACAAAACAGTGTTCTTCCAGGTCATATATAAGTAACTCCCTTGGAAATATCAAGACTTAAAAAATTACACCATGTCCTGTGGAATGTGTCCATCAACATCAAAGCCTTATTCATGTATTGGTTATCATGGAAACCATGGCTCAATTGGGCTGGGAGACCTCTGAGCATATTTAAGAGTCCTGGAATGTTTTGTTTGGTAGACCTCAATTCTCTATACCTGGCTTTTTGCATTTGGGGCCCAAAGAAAATTAAGATGATCTGAAATATTCACTATTCTAAGACAAGAGATTTTGAATTGTAGCCCCTGCTTAGAAAGAGTTATGTCCCTGGGTAGCGGAATCTTGTGTAACTGGGCCACACTCTATCAGTCAGACCCAGCACGGAAAGGGTGGCCCATGTGTTGTTAGAACTTTGGCAAAGGTTGATGACAGTGTGTGCCCCACCCCAGTCAGTCTTGAGATTTGATAATTGATGTTGTCTTGCATAGCAGACTCCCTCGAAGGGGCTTCTTTGGCATCTTCTCCACAAAGAACTTCCTCTTTGGCTTTCTCTCATATCTGATTCCTGCAAACCACAGCAGAGGGCACACTTTCCCCTCATCCCTGTCATTGTTTATACATGCATCTGCATTAACTGCAAGTCCAAAGAAGAGCATGGTTGGTTCCATATTAAATTCTAGCCCCATTGTCTCATCTCCACAGTTAAAACACAAATCTAGGGTGTCAAAGAGTGAACCTACTCAACATTTTAGTGCTGTCTTGGTAGTAAAGAATTGCCTAATGGAGTCTCTGGGCATTGGAGCCATAGCAGGGAGCTGCCCCCAGGGGATGAGTCAGAAACAAAGTTCCCATTGAGAACTGCAAATTCTCTTCCTCTACTAGGCTCCATCACTCCCTTTCATAGGTCAAAGAAGAGCAGTCTTAGCCAGAACAAGTGGTTACTTTCACTGCTGATAGAGTGTAATATTCACCAAGCTCTAACTAACTAAAACAGGCATTTTGTTTAGTGTTTACAAGTCTTTACAGTTACTCTGTGAAGTGAGGGCTATTTTTATCCCAGCTTTATAAATGAGGAAAGAGAGGTTTAGAGACGTTATAACACTTGGCCAAGGTTACCAAGTTGTTAGTGGAAAGCAGAACTTAAACCAGGCAGTTTGCCTAGGCCCCTGTTATTAACCACTAGTCTCAATCAGACAGTGCTGGAGTCTGTAGAACACAGCACATCTGTTTTTGTTTCTACCCCATGATTCACTGGACAATGGCTTTCCCTGACTAATACCTACATTCCCTTTGTGTACAAGTAGATGCTACTTCTGGATAGCTGACTCCAAAAGGTTTTAGATATAGAAGAGGTTTTATTGCATCACACAGGAAGCAGCAGAGAGCCAATAACTTCTCCATGTGCAGAGCAGTGCTTTTAGGTAGGATTCAATTGACTGTTATACTCTTCCTGCCAAGCACCTTGGGCTATGTTCTTCCTAGAACTTTTAATTCTTTTTTTAAAAAAAATATTTTGTAGTTGTTCAAGTACAGTTGTTTGCATTTTCCCCTACCTCTCTCCCCCCACCCCAGCCATCCCAACCTCCCTCCCTTGATCCCACCCTCGCTTTGTTTTGTCCATGGGTCCTTTATAATTGTTCCTGAAAACCTTCCCCCCCATTATCCCCTCCCATCTCCCCTCTGGTTACTGTCAGATTGTTCTTACTTTTCAGTGTCTCTGGTTATATTTTGCTTGCATTTTCTTTTGTTGATTATGTTCCAGTTAAAGGTGAGATCATATGGTATTTGTCCCTCGCCACCTGTGGCTTATTTCAGTTAGCATAATGCTCTCCAGTTTTATCCATGCTGTCCCAAAGGGTAGAAGCTCCTTCTTTCTTTCTGCTGCACAGTATTCCATTGAGTAAATGTAGCATAGTTTCTTGATCCATTCATTTACTGATGGGCACTTAGGTTGCTTCCAGCACTTGGCTATTGTAAATTGTGCTGCTATGAACATTGGGGTGCCTAGGTTCTTTTGGATTGGTGTTTCAGGGTTCTTAGGATATAATCCTAGCAGTGGAATTGCTGAGTCAAAGGCAGTTCCATTTTTAGTTTTCTGAGGAAATTCTGTAGTTTTCCATAGTGGTTGCACCAGTCTGTAATCCCACCAACAGTACACTAGGGTTCCCTTTTCTCCACGGCGCTCCACTAATTGTTGTTTATTGCTTTCTTTATGATGGCCATTCTCATTGGTGTGAAGTGGTATCTCATTGTGGTTTTAATTTGCATCTCTCGGATAGCTAGCCATACTGAACATCTTTTCATATGTCTCTGGACCCTCTATGTGTCCCCCTTGGAGAAGTGTCTGTTCAAGTCCTTCCCCATTTTTTAATTGGGTTGCTTGTCTTAGAGTGGAGTTGTGTGAGCTCTTTATATATTTGGAGATCAAATCCTTGTCTGAGGTATCATTGGCAAATGTGTTTTCCCATATGGTTGGTTCTCTTTTCATTTTAATACTGTTTTCTTTAGCCATGCAGAAGCTTTTTATTTTAATTAGATCCCATTTGTTTATTTTTTCATTTATGTCCCTTGCTCTGGGGGACATATCAGTGACAATATTGCTGCACAGAATACGTGAGGTTTTCCTGCCTATGTTCTCCTCTAGGACTTCAATGGTGTCACAATTTATATTTAAATCTTTATCCACCTTGAATTTATTTTTGTGTATGGTGTAAGTTCGTGCTCAAATTTCATTTTTTGCACATAGCTGTCCAGCTCTCCCAACACCATTTGTTGAAGAGGCTATTTTTGCTCCATTTAATGCTGCTGCCCGCTTTGTCAAAAATTAATTGACCATAGAGACTTGGGTTTATTTCTGGAATCTCTATTCTCTTCCATTGGTCCATGTGTCTGTTCCAGGCTGTTTTGATGACAGTGGCCTTGTAATACATTTTGATATCAGGTATTGTGATCCCTTCTGCTTTATTCTTCTTTCTCAAAATTGCTGCAGCTATTTGGGGTTGTTTATCATTCCATATAAATTTTTAAAGTGTTGTTCTATATATGTGAAATATGCCATTGGTACTTTAATAGGTATTGCATTGAATCTATAAATTACTTTGGATAGTATGGACGCTTTGATGATGTTAATTCTCCCGATTCATGAACACATTGTATGTTTTCATTTATTTGTGTCTTCCTTAATTTCTTTCTCCAGTGTTGTGTAGTTTTCTGAGTACAGGTCTTTTACCTCCTTGGTTAGGTTTCTTCCTAGATATTTTATTTTCTTGTTGCTATATCAAATGGGATTTTTTTCCTGATTTCTGTTTCTGATATTTCATTGTTGGTATGCAAAAATGCCTTTACTTTCTGAATATTGACTTTGTATCCCACTGTTTTGCCAAATTCATTTATTAGGTCAAGCATTTTTTGCTGGAGTCTATAGGATTTTCTATGTGCATGATCATGTCATCTGCAAACAAATGACAGTTTTGTTTCCTCTTTTCCAATTTGGATGCCTTTTATTTCCTTTTCTTGTCAGATAGCTGTGTCTAGGACTTCCAATACTATGTTGAATAGAAGTGGTGAAAGTGGACAACCTTGTCTTGTTCCTGCTCTTTGTGGGAAAGTTTTTAGTTTTTGCCCATTGAGTATGATGTTGGCTGTAGGTCTCTCACATATGACCTTTATTATGTTGTGGAATGCTACCTCTAGTCCCACTTTGCTGAGTGTTTTTATCATAAATGGGTGCTGAACCTTATCAAATGCCTTTCTGCATCTAATAATATGATCACGTGATTTTTGTCTTTGCTTTTGTTTGTGTGATGTATTATGTTTATTGATTTGCAAATATTGTAGCATCCTTGCATCCCTGGGATGAATCCACTTGGTCATGATGTATGATTTTTTTAATGTATTGTTGGGTGCAGTTTGCCAATATTTTGTTGAGGATATTAGCATCTATGTTCATCAGTGCTATTGGCCTGAAGTTTTCTTTCTTTGTTGTGTCTTTATCTGGTTTTGGGGTTAGGATGATGCTGGCTTCATAAAATGAGTTTGGGAGTCTTCCATTATTTTGGATATTTTAGAATAGTCTGTGAAGTACAGGGGCTAGCTCTTCCTTAAATGCTTTGTGAAATTCTCCTGTGAAACCATCTGGTCCAGGGCTTTTGTGTGTCAGGAGTTTTTTGATTACTGCTTCAATTTCATCTGCTGTTATTGGTCTATTCAGGCTTTCTGCTTCTTCTTCATTGAGTTTTGGAAGATTATATTTTTCTAGAAACTTCTCCTTTTCACCTAGGTTTTCAAATTTCTTGGCATATAGTTCTTCATAGTAATTTCTTACAATCCTTTGTATTTCTGTGGTGTCAATTGTAATCTCTCCTCTTTCATTTCTGATTGTGTTTATTTGGGTCCTCTCTCTTTTTTTATTGATGAGTCTGCTTAACAGCTTGTCAATTTTGTTTATCTCTTCAAAGAACCAGGTCCTGGATTCATTGATCCTTAGAATTGTGCTTTTAGTCTCTATGTCATTTAGTTCTGCTCTGATCTTGGTTATTTCCTTCCTCCTATTTGCTCTGGGCTGTCTTTGCTGTTCTTTGAGTTCTTGTAGGTTTAGGGTTAGGTTGTTCATTTGAAATATTTCTTTATTTTTAGGTAAGCCTGTATCACTATGAACTTCCCACTCAGGACTTCCTTTGCAGAGCTCATAAGTTTTGGGTTGTTGTAAGTTCATTTTCATTTGTTTCCGGAAACTGTTTGATTTCTTCCTTGATCTCATTCTTGACCCATTCATTGTTTAATAGCATGGTAATCAATTTCCATGAGTTTGAGTGTTTTTGAGTTTTTCCCTTGAGGTTGGTTTCTAGTTTCAGTCCCTTGTGGTCAGAGAAAATGCTTGGTATGATTTCAATTTTCTTGAATTTGTTGAGGCTTGTTTTGTGTCCTATCATGTGGTCTATCTTTGAAAATATTCCATGTGCATTTGAAAAGAATGTGTATTTTCCTTCCTTGGGAGGAAAGGCTCTATATATATCAGTTAAGTTCATTTGATCCAGGACATTGTTCAGTGCCACAATATCTTTGTTGATATTTTGTTTGGAAGATCTGTCCACTTTCGACAGTGGGGTGTTGAAATCCACTGCAATAATTGCATTGCTGTCAATATTTTTTCTGAAGTCCTCCAAGATTTTCATTATGTATTTGGGTGCTCCTATGTTGGATGGATATATATTTACAATGTTTATGTCTTCATGATGGATTCTTCTCTTGAGTATTATGAAGTGACCTTCTGGATCTCTTTTTATGGCCCTTTTTTTGAAGTCTATTTTGTCTGATATGAGTATTGTTACCCTAGCTTTTTTTTTTTCCTTTCTGTTTGCTTGGAATATTTGTTTTCAGCCCTTCACTTTCAGTATGTGTAGGTCTTTTGTTCTGAGGTGGGTCTCTTGCAGGCAGCACATGTGTGGGTCATGCTTTCTTATCCATTTGGCCACTCCATGTCTTTTGATTGGTGCTTTCAATCTGTTTATGTTTAAGGTTATTATTGATAGGTACCTATTTATTGCCATTTTTCCTGTCTCTCTCACTTTTTTTCCCTTTTCTTAAAGCAGTCCCTTTAGCATCTCTTGCAGAGATGGTTTGATGAAGGTGTATTCTGTTAGACTTCTTTTGTCTGGTAAACTCCTTATTTGACCTTGCATTTTAATTGAGAGCCTTGCTGGGTAGGGTAATCTCAGTTGCAGGCTTCTGGCTTTCATTACTTGGAATGTTTCATGCCATTCTCTTCAGACTTGGCATATTTCCATTGAGAAGTCAGCTGACAGTGTTATCGGGGCTCCCTTGTGTGTTACTTCCTGTTTCTCCCTTGCTGCCTTTAAGATTCTCTCTTTGTCTTGGAATTTTTCCATTGTAGTTTTGATGTGTCTTGAAGTGGACCTCTTTGGGTTCCTTTTAATTGGGACTCTGTGTTTCCTGGATTCATGTGAGTTTTTCCCCTCATCAAATTAGGGAAGTTTTCCCTCATTACTTTTCTAAACAGGTTTTCTATCCTTGTTCCTCTTCTTCTCCTTCTGGTTTCCCTATTATACAGATATTATTCCATGTCATGTTGTCCTGTAGTTCCCTTAACACCTCTTCCTTCTTTCTGAGTCTCTTTTCCTTTTCTTGTTCTATCTGGGTGTCTTTTTTCTACTTCTCCTCCAGTTTGCTGAGTTGATCCTGTGCTTCATCAAACCTGTTTTTGATTCCTTCTACTGTGTTCTTCAGTTCAGAAATTGTATTCTTCATTTCCTCTTGGCCCTTGTTGATAGTTTCTATTTCCTTTTTCATGATAATATAATTTGCAGTGTGTTCATCATATTTTCCCTGTATTTTTTGGTAATTCTCTGTAAGCTCATTGAGCTTCCTGATAACTATTGCTTTGAACTCAATATCTGATAGTTGAGTTGCCTCTATTTCATTTAGCATTCTTTCTGAGGCTTCCTCCTTTCCTTTCATTTGGGGATTGTTTCCTTGTCTTCTCTCTTTTTGTGAGACTCTTCTTGTTACCCTCTGCTTTTTAAATTGATCTGTTCTGACTTCCTCTTTCTGTGGTGTGAACTTCTATAGTAGAATACCTATGAGATTCAGTGTTGCCATCTCCTTGATCTTCCAAGCTCACTGGTCTTGGGCTGTCATTTATGTTGGCTCTGTGTTTGTCTTTGGGTTTTGATTGTTGTTGGGTCTTTCTTTGGTGGGTCCTTTTCTCCAGCTGGTTAACTGAGGGTCACTCCACCCACTATGCCTTGTATGGTGTTGTGCATTTGTGGAGAGGTTGTGTCAAAGCTGGTTCCTCTCTCTGTCCAAGGTTTTGAGGCTTCTCTCTCACTATTATTTAGTTGTTTAATCTGAATAATTTCTCCATTTAGTTTTAATTCCAAGTTGGTTCTGGGTGGAAGTCAGTGTGGCTTTCACTGTCTCCTCCACCATCTTCCTTTACCATCTGCTGGTGGTTCCTTTGTTGGTGGGTTCTCTCTTCCAGCAAGTGTATTGGTGTTCACAGCTCCTACCTACTCGTTTATGTAATCATTTGGAGGGTGAAGACAAAGTGGATTAAAACAGCAGAAGTGTATTCTATGAGATTTAAAGTACCAACCCATAGAGAAGAGATAGGAGATCCTTTGGATAAGTATAGTGTTAACTGTGATATTTCACCCAACTAGCCACTTTTTAGAAAGGGTGGAAAAGAGGTAAGACTCTTGTTAGAGTGGGGAAGGATTGTGAGTTGAGTCCAGAAAACAGAGAGTTTGTGGGAGGTCAGATTATGAGATGTAGTAAGAGTAAAGGATAGAAAATAGGAGTACTGTATGAGAGAATAGAGTTAACCACAACAGTAATAAAGTTCTGGAAGATAGTGAAATGGGCTAAGATGTGGTTGTGGGGGTGCTGTGTAGTATTTTCAATTGCATGGAACAACTATTATTTACAATAATACTGGAACAACAATCATATGACAGAAACTATGTGATCTGAATAACAAGAATAGTAAGTACATGACCTAGAGTAGTGTGCTATTGGAACACAAGTGAAGTTAAAGAAGGAAAATTAAAATACACTACAAAAGAGAAAAACCAGGAAAACCAGTCAAACAATGCAATTAAACAAAGAAATAAAGTGAACAAAATTAAACAGAAAGGAGAGAAATAAAAAATACTAATAAAATAAAATAAGTAAAAATAAAAATAATAATAATACAAATAAACAATAACATGCAAGTTCTCTGGAATAGCAAAGTGAAATTTGTCTCACTTTCTCAGTTGTTGGAATTAGCTGTGTGACCTCTCTTTGAGTCTGACTCTGGTCCTTTCACAGCTCCATGTCTTATTGTCTCACTTGGGGGAAAAAAAGAAAAAAAAAAAAAGGAAAAAGCCTCCTGCTTACTTTAAACCCACCAATCGAGGGCTGCTGGTATTCCTGGCTATAGCATGCTGAGGGGGGTTGGGTTTCGCTTTTCTCCCTTCCTATGGTTTTGGGAGTATGGGGGCCCCGTTTGGGCCACAATCTTCACATTTGCACAGCCTGCAGCCCAGTTCCTCCATTCGCTGCCAGGCCCTTACTGCCCATTTGCACCAGCCTGGCACCTTCAATATACCAGTTATGCTTTCCTTGAGGTGCACTAATTAGGGAAAACTCACTCACCACCTTCTCCCTTTTTTCTGTCCTAGGTGCAAGGCACTCTCAAAGTCTCTTCAGGGTAGTTCAGCTCCCCCACTGAGTTAATTCTTTCTGAGGACTGCTATCTCCCTGAACCCTGCTGTTCTCCTTTGCCAGGGGTGGGCCTCCTTCTTCCTCTCAGCCAGGGGTGCGGCAGCAGGGGCACAGCCATCAGGGTGCCAGGGCCATAGCCTTGTCCATGGGGCTGAGCATGCAGCTGAGGCTGTGGCGGTAGGGGCAGAGGCATGGCCTCTACTGCCTAGTTGTGGGAGTATGGGCATAGCTGGTTGTGGGGTGGTGGTGGGGCCCTGGCTGCTGGGGTGGTGGGGGCTGCGGTTCAGCCACTGTGGGAGAGTTTCTTAAATAGCCACCAAGAGCCTTTTTTGTACAAAATCCTCCTGTTCAATCCTGCTGCTCCTAACAAGTGCCCAGCCTCTCACACAGCCCAACTATCCAACCAGACTGGGGACTATCTGGGTCAGGGTCCGACACAGCCCAACTCTTCTCCCTTCTCCAGGCATCACCCAGCTCCTTAATTTCTCTGGTAATGACCCAGCTAGTGTCCACAGTCTCAGTGGGTGAAAACACCCCTGTTCATCTGCCACTTCATGTTTATTCCTCCCGGTGACTTCAAGTCTCTGGGCCCATCCTGGTGCCTCTCTATCCTCCCTGTTTGGTAGGGGAGGGAACTGTTTATTTAGCTCTCATCCAAGAATCCTGCAGCAGGTCCAGCAGGTGCCAGGCCTGGGCCTGCAGAAGCCCTGGTCCCTGCTCTGGTCCCAGGGACCTTACTATCCCAAAGTAATCTCCTTACCATCTATTTTTTAATGTCCTCTACAAGTTTTGGCTTCCAACCTTCATATATGCTGGGATACCATTGGCTATTCACTCTGTTCCTCAGAAGATTGGCTGGATGTTCTACCTGTGCAACAGGGGAAGTAGGGTCTGCTCCCACCTACCTTGTGGCCATCAGATGACACTATTGTTCATGTCTGTTCTTCCTAGAACTTTTCTTATCATAGGATTTCACACCCAGAGTAGAAGGTGTTCTTCCAGCAAGCATGGGCACATCCTGCTAGCTTTCAGTTGAGTTTGCTTTGAGGCAAAGGGAACTACTTCAAGTCCTCATGTTGCATAGATATTGCATGATAGTAGGCATGGGGGAAGCTAGAGCTATTGAAGATTATTCTTAGAATATATACTTTGAGAGAAAGCAGGCAGTGAGATAGGGAATCCCAGCAATTAGTGTAAAATTCCTCACTGTCTGGGATGGACAAAGAGAGGAAGGGACAACGTGGGAGAAAAAAAGGAGACCTATGGATGTGGTAGATTAGAGAGGCTGTAAATGAGTTCACATTTCTGCCTTTGAGAGGTAGCATCTATATTCCCTTCCTTTGAATTTGAGTGGGTTTGTGATGGCATGGCTAAAGGAGTAAGGCAGTGGTGACATTTCCATGCCCAGGTCTCCAGAGACTTATAGCTCCTTCCTGTCTGTTGGAACATTCACTCTTGGAACCCTGCTGCCATGTTGTGAGGAAGACCAAGCAGCCCTATGTAAAAGCCTATGTGGAGGGGAACCAAAGCCCCTGAGCTTGCAGCTACCCGTGTTGCTGACAGCTAGCACCAACTTACCAGCCATGTGGGTGCACCATCTTGGAAGTGGACCTCTTAGCCTCCATTAGTTGCCCCAGCTGAGGAAAGCAGACAAATCTCTGCCTGCTGAGCTCTGCCCAAATTGCAGATCCATGGAAAAAAAAATGATTGCTATTATTTTAAGCCAGTCAGTTTTGGGGTAGTTTGTTTTATAGTAACAGATAACTAGAGCAGTGGATAACATGGGGAGAAATTTATTCATTTCTTAGTGTGGAGGGATTACAATCAACACTCAGTTGGTTGTACTTAGAAGTGAGTGTTTGTGAGTATGCATGTGCGCATGTGTAAGGATGTCCGTGTATGTGCACCCATGTGCGTGTACATGGGCATGCAATTTAAGCTAAGTGACTGGCCGGTGGTGCCAACTTCATGCCATTAAGTGTGGTTAATCATTGTCATAAAAACCATGCAGGGGCCCTGGCTGGTGTGGCTCAGGGTATTGAGCACCAGAGTGAGAAGCAAAGGGTCACCAGTTTGATTCCCAGTCAGGGCACATGCCTGGGTTGCAGGCCTAGGCCCCAGTAGGGGATGCTTGAGAGGCAACCATACATTGATGTTTCTCTCCTCTTTCTCCCTCCCTTTCCCTCTCTCTAAAAAATAAATAAATAAATAAAATATTTAAAAAAACATGCAGAGACCCAACTGACAAGGGATGAGCAATAAATAATGTTAAGTATACTAACAAGAATAACCAATGATTATTTCCAAGTGTGGTGTCCAGAGAAGATGGTGAGAGTCAACACCCCTCCTTGTCCATCCTTGACTCTATCCTGTCAGAGTGGGGCTGCAACATGATTTATTCCCATTTTGGGAAAAATACATTTTTGTTGTGCTAACAAAAATTTTGATGCATCACTTTTTTTTATTTACAAAGGAGAGTCAACTGTGTCACACTAGCAGGGGAAATTCATATAAAGTCTCAAAATGTTTTGAGTTCACTTAAAGACCAAACCACCAAACTCTGCAGTAATGAAAAAGTAGTAATATTGCTGTCATACTTGGAAACCAACTAGGTTCTCTGTCATTCAAAAGTGAGGGTTTTCTCCCATCTCCCCAAGAGCTTTTGTCATTCCTTATTTTCCACTGGAGAGCACAGCATCATTTTCTTTCTCTCTCTTCCATGTGTGGGGAGAGCCACAAGGCATGATGGTGCAGCTTAGATAATGTGAGTAAATCAAAGTTTTTAAAAATATTGAGCAATATTCCAGCATGCAAGTCCCAGTTTGGGAAAAAAATTAGGTCCTTTTGGAAGTTGTCTTAACTCTTTGGGGTCTCCATGGTATCATTCCATAAATGATTGCCTCTGTGCATCAAACAGCACCCCAGTGGCCTGAAAGAGTTAACGCAGCTTCCAGAAGTGCCCATTGAGGTCCCAGGAAGCAGTGTGAGCCTTGGGAGGATCTGGCTGAGTGTACAATTACTGTTCAACTCACAGTGGCCCAGTTTGCTTTATTGTAGAGTGCCTCCTGGAGTCCCACTGCTCAAAGACGATCTAGATGCTTCTCAGTCAATTGCCTGCAAATTGGTCTTTGAGGGGTTTGCCAGTGCAGTGAGGGGGCATAGAATTTGTTAGGAAGATATCATAGCAGAGTTCTCATTCCTGGGGAGGGAAATAATCTTACCACACAAGTTCCCAGCCAAAGGACTGTCTTTTTCTTCCCGGAGATTAAGGTCTCTAAGTGATAGCTAGTTTCCAGGTGGTTGCTATGAATTTCTTAGACATGCACATGCTATTTAGGTATGCATGAGGTAATCCAACTTCCCACTCTGTGGCTTAACTGATTCTCTGGGCTTATCCTCTGGATCAGCTTCAGTTTCTGTAAAGTGGGAATAATATTAATACCAGCTGTTGTGAGGATTAGTGGGAACAATGCATATAAGTGTTTGGCCCAGTGTTAGGCTCAAGACCAGCACAAAATACACTTGGCCATTGTTCTGTATATTGGGGCTTTCATGATCATGTGTTTACCTATCAAATATTTGTTGAAGGTCTACTATGTGCAATAGTGTTTAAAATTTATCTAGCTTTTTTTTTTTTGTAGTTTTAGCAAAGTTCTGATGCACTGCTTTTTTATATACAAAGGAAAGGGACAACTTGGTTTATAGGACAGAAAATAAAAACAATTTTCAGAAAAGAAGTTTTTTTCAAAACAAAATAAATACCCAGGTACTCCCCATCCATGTAAAGTAAATCACACATTTCAGGTAAACTAAAGTCACCTATGCATGCATGCTAGAGCTCATTCACCTTCCACCCTCCCCCACTGGTAACTCTTATCTGTTGAATTATCAGGAATATGTATACATGCACACACATACATAGTTCCACAAGTTTTCCTAGACTCATATTTTAATGTACTTCTGCAACTTGCTTTTTTCACTCAACATTCTATTTCTGGGGTTTATCTGAAGCTCTATTTCTTTTTCAGTTCTATTGGTATCCTTATATAAATATGCCACAAATCATTTTCTCATGGTCCTACTGATGAACATTAAGTTTCTCCCATTTTTCACAATCACAAATAATACTGCAGACATATATCTTGTCCACATCCCCATGTGCATGTGTGCCAGCCTTTCTTTAGGGAACCTAGTAGTGGAATTGCTGGGCTGTAGCACATGTCCCCCTTTAGCATTCTCAGATTGGTTAAATGCTCTTCAAAGAAGTTCTTCCAAGTGACACTCCATCAGTAGAGGACATTCATCAGACCGCACGGGGGTTGTGTGGTCCCTCACATTCACTCACATGTTGTCAGGATTTTCATTATTACCAACTTGAAGGTATAAAATATTTCATTGTGGTTTTAATTTGCATTTTCCTTATTATCAGTAATTTTATATTTATTTTATCTGTTATTAGTTACTTGTTTCATTTGCCTGTTTTTAAAAAATCAAGTTATTTATCTTTATCTTATTAATTTGTAGCAGTCTGGATATAATTCCTTTGTGAGTTATATGCATTGCAAATATTTTCTACCAATCTGTGGCCTGCATCTTAATTTTGTATATGGCATCTTTAATATAAAGACTTTTAAAGGTTTTTGCTTATTAACAAATATACTATCGGTAGCAAGGAAATACACTGAAATGATTTTTCTTCAGAATTTCATGTCTTTCTCACCTTCTCTAGAAGGAGGATCTCAGTCAGATCTTTCAGATCCCTTTTCGAGGGAAAAGACTCAGATGAAAAGCAAAACTAGGAACATTATTATTACAGAAACCAGGGGAAATTCTGAAAAGAAGAGAATTGGTGAGATATAGCAATTGATGGGGTAAGGAAAGGGAGGGAGAGGGAGACCTAGCTAACACTCTTGGAATTTCCCATGAGGGCAACTGGATGCTTGGCAAGGCCATTTGCTGAGATAAGATGCAACAAGTTTTGGGGAAGGCAATGGATTCAGTGATGTGTGTTTGATGTTTCAAGAGCATGAGTTCAAGGGAGATGTCCAGGGCCCAGGTGGCTATGGGTTTGGAGCTCAGAATTCAACAGGCATGAGGTTAGGGATACAGTAGAAGACTGAGGGTAGGTAATGTGGTGGCCTTTGGGCACCAGAGAAAGTGAGTTGAACCATTGGTTTGGATTGACAAGGAGACAGCGAGGTGACTCTCTGGCCTTGCTTTGTAGCTATGACATCTCTAACCAAATCCTGTTGTTTGCATCAGGCCTGGGAACACTCTGTGGGGATCATCTGCTTTCCCAGTCTCCAAAAGCTGGCTGAAGAGATTTCCAACCAGCTAGCCCAAGAAATACAGAAGGTGCTTGTGGGAAAGCCTGCAGGTAAGAGAAGAGAGGTCCTGGAGAAAACTTATGGGAGAACAAAACAGCTCTGAAGACTCCTCCCAGGCCTCCTGCTCTGTCCCTCTCTCCTTTCTAGTGGAGTTATAACAGTAGTGCCTTCCAAACAGACCAGTGGGCTCAGTTCTGCCACTGAGTACCTTGGGAACAAAGGGAAAAGCTAGCAGAGCAACAGAGAAAGGGGACTTAAGGAACTTCTCCCCTGGGAGGGACAGACAGACAGACAGACACACACACACACACACACACACACACACACACACACACACACACATACACACACAACCAACCAGGGGTTCTGAGAGTAAGTGCTAGTATAAAACGTGCAACTCAATATTTAATGGAGAGCTTGATTTAGAAAAGACACAGAGTCAAAGCATATTCTTTGTTGTCAGGTCCCTGACTTGCATTCTGCCACTCAGGGAACTGGACTCTGGAGGCTGGGCTATGGAGGAAATTCCAGGGGAAAGGAATAGCATGAGCATGGTGTAGATTGCAGGAGTCGCTGCAATATAAAAGGCTGCCTGATACAGAAAGTGAGGTGAAGACTCTGGATTATGGGAAGTTTATCGCTGAGGAACTTGCTCATCATTTGGCCATAGGGAGCCATTGATGGTTGTTGAACAGGGATGATTGCATGCTAACAACTGTCCTTCAAGGAGATTAATCTGGCTATGTATGCAAATTTGGTGTAGATTCAGGTGGCCTTCTGAGGAAGGCAGGAGTGCCCTAAAGATGCTAAGGTGCATCTCCCAGTAAGAGGAGCCCAAGTGGACAGGAAACTGGGTAAACAAGTCACTACATCATTCTACTGGTGACACTTTTTCCTCTTCCTGTGTTGTCATCAGAGCAAGCACGGGCAGCAGCTGGGCAGTTGCTGAGGTGGAAGGGGGATACGGATCAGGATGGCTACCTGCTCCTCAAGTCAGTGTTCGTGCTCACAGGGACAGACTCGGTAAGTGCTGCGACCCACTGGCCTGGCCCTGGCATTCCTTACCCACATGCACGGGGAAGTCTTAGCACAGGGCAGTGGCATGTCTCAAGAGTCTTTCTTTTCATGAAAGTGATTTCTTATTTCTCCTTCCTTATTTCCCTTTTGATACAGAACATGGACTTCTGCAATTCTGAAATTTGGGTTTGAATACTGTCTTTCAGTTGACAAACTGTGTAACCTCAAGCAAATTGTGCTACCTCTCTGTGACCCTGTTGTGTTGCTAATTTTAGAATTTAGGATGATAATGCCTCACTTCTAGGATTGCTGTGAAGATTGAAAATGGCTGATGTCCCTGTGCATCAGGGTAGGGCTGGGTGTGTTCCATGCACTGTGCTCATTAATCCTCCCAAACCCTAGGAGTCGGATTATGGTGATGTCATGTTAGTAGTGAGCAATCAAGTTCACCCATGTTGTGTAACTGCAGTCTGTCTGACTCCAGGGCCTATGCCCTGAGTTGCTTCTCTTTTTTTGCCTCCTCTCAAACTCAGACTGAAGCAGCCACAACTGTAGTCACCTGTTCATGCATGCCAGTCCAGAGACAATGCTCAAATGAGCCCTCTCCTCCTTTTCTTCCTTCCTGCACCCCATCCTGGCTATAGTCATATCCTCCCACTGTAAAGAGAGGGCCTGGTGCTTTCCTCTGAGCAGTTTGCTAATGGCTGTTGTCCTCTCAGACAGAAGCAGTCCTGGCACCTGTGGCCATTAGTAGAAATGTCCAGAGACTCCATGCAGGGTGGTCCCAGAGACTCATTTGTCCATCACCTACAGGGAGTGCCCACCGTGATGGATCTAGCACACAGCAGTCTAATGGTGACACAGTCATCAGATGAGACTTTGGAGATAGTAAGCGAAGGTGGGTGGAGCAGAGCTACAGATGTCAGCCAGGGGGAGGGTCACCTGGCTCTTCCTCTGTGTAAACTGCCTGGAGTACTCTCAGGTGGAGCAGCCTGAAACACAGAGCAGGACTCTTCTGCTCCTGGGAAAGGACTGTTCACAATCTGAGTAGTAAAACATTAATCTAAAGATTGGTCTTCCACTGTGAGCAGCTAGACCCAAAAGCAGTGAGAAAGGTAAGCAGCTGGCTTTCAGTGGAGCCAGTGTAGCAGGGGAGACAAGGAGATCTACCCTGAGCAGGGTCACTGTAGAGCCAGGTATCAAGGAAAGAGGTGGACAGTATTGGCATTAGGAGCTTTTAGAGGCAAGGTAGACCCAGTGTACTGTGTGATATTCCTGGCCTGGCCTGGACTGTGCATTTTTCCTTTTTGTTTTTCTAATTTACCTACCATGTCTGTCAGATTAGTCAATCAGGTGGAGATTGTGTGGACAATATATTTTAAATGAACCTCCATATGTGCATTCATGCACATACATGCATGCACACACACACAAAGAGGGTTGCCATAATAATACTGTTGGACCTGTAGGCAGAATCCATGGAAGAGAGACCCTCAGAAACTCTGTACTCAGGTGAGTCTCTCCTCCAGCTCCCTGTCTTCTCTCCTCTGTCCAGTAGCTCTAGTTAATGGTTTTTGCCTATAGGTCACAATGAGGTTTTAGATCTGAATGAGGGGATGGAAAGGATGCAGATCAGATCCTTAATTCAATTGTTTGCACTTTTTATCAACTATCCTCTCCTGGCTGAGTTCCCAGTGCCCTAATCAGGAGGTAACCTACCAAGTCAGTGGTGTGGCTTCCTAAGGAAGCCCTTGGTTTTTGCTTTTGCATTACTCTCTCCCTCTTTCCCTTCCTCCCTGCTTTCCTCCCTATCAACTATCTATCTTATAAAAGACATAATGTTTGTTGAGCATGCAGCATTCACTTTATCTAAACTAAAACTGCACAGTCACCCTAGGTAGGTCCTATGACTATCTCCATTCTTATTGGAGAGTGTGCTGCCAAGAGAGAGGCAGTGACTTACATGTGTTCTGGCTACAATGGCTGCACATACCAACAGCATGGATATGAACTAGGGTGGCCAGGTCTGCCCTTGGGTCACTTTGCCTCTGCTCTTCCTTTGCAGGAGACGCTGGGCAGAGTTGCTGAATCAGGGCTCCCAGCTCTGCTTCTGCAGTGTCTCTACCTCTTTTTCATCTTTCCTCTGGAAAAGGATGAGTTTTTTGAGAATGATCTTCAAGTTCAGAGGATGTTTGTACAGGTGAGTGAGAGGAGGGGTTGAACTCCTCTGGGCCAAGGTCACTCTGCTCCTCAGAGGTGCTCTTATCTTTTTTGGCCCTAGTTCTGGAGCTTCTCTGTTCTCCGCAAGGTCCCAGCTCACCCCTCTGTCCCCATGTTCTGCAAACACCAGGAAGCTTGTGCATTGGGAAAATGGATTTTTTTCTTCTCTTCTATCTCACTGTATCTTTCTGTCAATACTCCCCTTGTTTTTATTTTCCCAGAAAGATGAGCTCCTTCTTCTCCACTTGGCCCCACCAGTTCCTTCTCCAGTCTGTGTTGCCGGGCCCTGCTGGCCCTCCCCAATGTGGGGAACCTTTCATCTCTGGCCACTTTCCCTCTGAGAGCAAGCATCTAACTCCACCTGCATAATTGTGGCCCCTGTTTTCTAAGTACTTGCTATATACCTTGCTCCATGACCTCTCCTCTGTCACCTCCAAGAGGCCTCTCTTCCATCTTGGGGCATGTATAATACTGTGTTCCTGATTCTATGCAAACTAAGGCACAGTGAGTAAACATGAGCTTGGGGGCTGGATGGAGCCCCAGGAATCTGGCTCCGAGCTCACTCACAGTCAGGCTTTTAACCATATTAGACTACTGAGCACCACATGTGGTTTCCTCTTGTCATTTCCCATCTCCCCTATCCTCTCTGACTGATAGCAGCAATTTTTAACGTAACTCCTTACTCTTTCCCCTGCCCCTCACTGACACGTTCCACATTCCCGTCTTCTGGGAGGCTGAGGTCTACAGAAAACCCCTTCTGCTTCTCTGACATTGGAGGGTGAGGGAGGGTGTGTCTTTGTCATGTCTATATGTCCAGGGCCTGGGCAGTGTCTCACACAAGCAGGTACTTGGGACCATTTGGGAATTTTCAAGTGCAGCTGTCTGTTGGACATCTGCATGCAGATTAACATCCATTTTAGACTAATTCTCAAGCAGAGTCATCATTACCAGAGGGTATCAAACAAGTTCTGGTGGATTTTCACTTGTTGTGGGTTATCCCCTAAACTGCATTTGTTGGAAACTTAGGCTTCATTTACCTGTATAAAATCATATTCCAAATGGTGGCCAGGCCGCAGTGCTGGGCATGTGAACAAATATTTATCTGGTGTTTTTTATGTGTTCTTCAGGTAGTGAGTGCAGCCCTATCTTTACAGTTTTCTCCAAGAATGGACAGAGTGCAAACCACAGTGAGAGAACTCATCTGTGTTCACCAGGGTTTCCCTTATTTCATTCCACAAAAAATATGAAGCTCCTCCTTGGTGTGTCTCTATGGCAGACTGATGGTTCCTTCAGTGATCACAGTCCCCTTTCTCATATACATGACAGAAAGATGATGTGGAAGCCAAGTGGGGGAAATAGTTACATAAATAAATTAGCATGTCCAGTTTTTAAGTGCTCTGAAGGAAAAGTCAAAGATGTGCCAGGAAGTGAGGACAGGGGACCTGGTTTACAGAAGAGCATAAAAGAGGCTGCTTTGAGGAGATGGCATTGAACCAGAGCTGAAGGTTGGGGTGGAACTGTGATGGGGAAGAGCGGGGCCAGGAGTAGAAACTGTCATCTGAGCCAAGGGGTGTGTGGCCACATCCACATACAGAGACCTGTAGCCAGTCCCAGGGCTGTCCATCTGGGACTCTGTTGTGGTGCTGGATGTTCAGGTTCAGGTGGAAGGAGCTTTCCATATTTTCCAAACTGGAAAATATGCAAAGTTAAACCATCAAGAGTCAAAGAGAGAGGAGGCAGGGCAAGTCCCTGACAAGCTCTGTGTATCGCTATTCACCCCAAGTGGATAGACTGTGTCCAAAGTCCACGGAGAGAATGAATTGGCAGAGATGAGGACCTCAGTTAGGAGGTTATAGGACAACATGCATGATCTTATAAAGAAGTAGAGTTTGAATGCTGACCAGGGATTCAGGAATACATCTTGCTTTTTAAATAGCACTGAGTCCTATTAATTCTATGCTTGAACAGTTGATGGCATTTTCCTGGCATCTCTAATAAAAAAGGCACCCAAGTTAAACATTTCTTTGTTATTCTGACTTGGAAGGGATAACTACTGCTTTTACAGGGGTTATGAGTTTAGACAGCCAAAATCCCTTAACCTTTTTTAGGTGGCACTTTTGACACACTGGTCTGGGGCAGAGGGTGGCAACATACAACTCCATCTTTTGTGCTGAAACATGCCCAACAGTGTTCTTGAAAGGTAGGGAAAAAATGTATTGCAGGAAGGAAGCTTTCTAATTAGAGTCTTCTTGGCCCTTTCCCTCCCTCCCTTCCTTCTCTCTCTCTCTCTCTCTCTCTCTCTCTCTTTCAGATGTTACTCAACATTTGCAGTGAGTCTCAGGGGCTGGAGGGACTTCTCTCAGGGAATGAGCTCCAGTCTTTAGTGATTGCCACAACCTGTCTTCGGGAGCACAGCTGCCGCTTTTGGAAGGAGCCCACCTTCTGTGTGCTGAGGGCAATCTCCAAGGCCCAGAACCTCAGCATCATCCAATACCTGCAGGGTAAGTCCTCAGGGGACCAAGGGTGAGCTCTGGGACCACTTTCCCCAACAAGACCCTGTTATGCTCGTGCAGAGTCAGGATAGATTTCTGGGACAAAAAAAAAAAAAAAAAAGACGTGGACAAACAAGGTTTACATCGAGGCCCAGTTATGTCCAGTAGATGACCCTATATTGCTTGGTTCCATTCATGAAAGTGCTTGTATTGTTCATTTTGATGTTCCATTGAAGGAGGGAGGGAAAGGGGAACTCATTTACTGCCTGCATACTGTTAAACGAAAACTGTGCTGGACCCATTTGTATGTCATCTCATTTGTTTCTTTGAGATAGATATTAAAGATTATTACCATTTTGCAGTGGGAAACAGATGAGTGTTTGCTGAAGAATTTGCCAAGTCTCCCCAGCTTTCCAAGAAGAGAATCAAATTTAAACTTGGAGGTGCCTGATCCCAGTGCTTTAGGTTCTGCTCTGGTCAGGACATATAGGAGTTACGGTCATCAGTTCTGAACCAGCTCTGCCCTTATAGTTGAGAGACTTTGGGCACTTAACTGACTGGGTGTCCTGATTTTTTTTGTCTGTAAAATGGGTACAAGAATCCTGCTGATTTCATTGGATTGTTGTGAGGCTTTTGTGAATTGACATATTTGAAGTGCTTAGGCAGCACTTGGCACACAGTGGATTCCCCACAGCTGTCAACATCACAGCATCAATACCTGGTGGGATCAAGGCAAGGTGCTAACGGTGTCAACTCCATTGGCAGGACCAGGGGCTCCTTCAGCCTCTCTTGACTCTTCCCAAGAACACAGATCACACTGGGTGCCATGGCTCAAACAGTCTTGGGAAACTGTTTTGGCCTCCACCCAGCAACTGGGTCATCATGGGGCCAGAAGGGAGACTCTGCAAAGCTGATTCAAGGGGCAGGGGGGGGGGGGCATTCTGACAGGTTCACTACAGCTGCCTGCCTTACCCACTCTGCAGCATTTCCTTAGCTCCACAGCCAAAGCACCTCTTGGAAGCACAGCCATCCATCCCTTGGGCTGACCTCAAGGTATAGAGTCTTGGGGAGTAGGTCAGAGCCTCCCAGTGTGAGCTGCCTGTCCACAAACACTGGCCCTGTGATCTGTCTTCTTTCTGGGGCCTCCTATAGCAGAGGGAATCATTCTCAATGAGCCCACCCTCTTTTTTTTTTAAATCCTCACCTGAGAAGATTTTTTCTTTGCTTTTGTAGAGAGGAAGAAAGGGAGTGGGGGAAGAGAGGAAGAAAAACATTGATGTGAGAGAGATACATGGATCGTTGCCTCTTGAACACTCCCAGACTGGGGATCAAACCCATAGCCTAGGCATGTGCCCTGACTAGGGATTGAACCCACAACCTTCCAGTTTATGGGACAATACTCCAACCAACTGAGCCATACTGGCCAGGGTGACCAGCCCACCCTGTTGTTGCAATGGAGTGCAGATGAAGTAGAAGCACCAGTTGAGGGAGTTACATTCCTGGAGAAGCCAGGGCCCAGTGTTAGTAGTCTGGGGCTG
The DNA here is from genome assembly GCA_004027475.1 of Anoura caudifer. Taxonomy (NCBI): domain Eukaryota; kingdom Metazoa; phylum Chordata; class Mammalia; order Chiroptera; family Phyllostomidae; genus Anoura; species Anoura caudifer. The sequence continues at coordinate 74,578 of PVKU01001774.1, forward strand.
ACTGGGCTCAAATCCCCTCCACCCCCCCCCCCCGGCCCACTGCTCACAGGCTAGAGTTGGAGACCCCTAAGAAAATGCTGCTCGCATTAGTGGTAAAAGGCCCTCATTGTGTCATTATTCTCAACTGGAAATGAAAAATTTCACCTCACTGAGAAGTCTGCCACCTGAGCACTGTGTCCCCTTAGAGAAATGAGTAGTTTTTGTGGGCATATGGATTGAGGAGAAGATTAGAAGGTAGGGGGATGGACTGGAAGTCACCTGCCAAGCCCTGAACTCTTAGGGCTGCCCTGCCTGGCATGTAGACTCCACGCATCTCAGCCTCACCATTGAGGGATTGGGCATAGTTATCTCAGGTTCCAAGCAGGCATGTTTCCTGACTTCCTCAGTACTCAGAAGAGACTTCTGAATGAAAGAGCCCCAAAATGGCCATCAATCAAAATGCAAATCCGATAACATTTCTCTTCTGACTCAAATTTCCTCTGGTTTCTCACAGCTCTGGGGGACCACCATGGCCAGCTCTCACACAAGCAGGACCTGCTTTCCCCCACCTTCCTGTGTTCCACAGAAGGGCCCAGACCCCTGAATCTTTAGTAGCTGAGACACATCATCTTTTCCACCTCACCTTCACACATCCATATATTCTCTACACACTTCATCAAACTAATTTCTGCTCACCTCCAGTGCTGTTTCCTTAAGGCCTTCCACAGTGCTTGGGTCTTAGGTCATGCATCTTGTTACTCAGTGAACTGAGATGCTCCACATGTTGGGAATTAGGAGGAGAGGGCTGAGAGGCTTTCTTCTTCCTGGCTCACCTGCTCTCCATCTGAATCTGCAGAACGTGGCTTTCAGGATAGCACTTTCCAAGAGGGAGTTGTCTTCTTTTTGGTTTGCATGCCAGTGCTCAATCCACTGAGCCACAACAGCCAGGGCAAGGGAGTCATCTTCTTGATCCAAGTTTAAAGGGGGTGGGGTGGGAGGGAATGATTGTGGCAGAAAAGCTATTGCTCCTGAACAAACAGTAGTGTCTTTTTCCCCGCAGCGATGGATTGTATCAAGATCTCCCTCCAAAATCTCTCCAGGCTTGCAGACTCTCTCCTTGCTCCAGAACTGGGAGAGGCTGTGAGCCTCATCTTGGGCTTTGTGAAGGACTCCTACTCTGTCTCCTCGGCTCTACTCATAGAATTTGAGAATGCAGAGGGCTACCCTCTGCTGCTCAAAGTGTTACTCCGGTAAGTGGATGTGTTTGGTGGGGGAGAAACCTCCAAACCTAGGTCCTCCTCAGAATCATTTGGGGTGCTTTAGAGAAAGACACATATGGAGGCTTCTCAGAGTGTCTTCTGAAATACAAATCTCTGTATGTAGACCGTGGACAGAGAGACTTTATTGCAAAGGTAATTCAATGTGCATTGGGCTTGGGAGCCAGAGCCACTCCCTTAGAGAACAAGTGGGTGGTTGTGATACTAATTTTACCAAGTCCCTTTGGTGGTGGGCACCACTCTCATGCCTGGCAGCCTGGCAGACACCTGTCAGAACCCACATCACTGTGTTGGAGAGCTTTCTGGGACTGCTGTAATGGGCTCTGCCTGTGTGCTTGAGGGCTGGAAGTGCAAAGAAATCAACAACCTGCAAGAGCAGTCCTCCACCAATGATTGGTAGAAGCTGATGGAGAAATACCCAGAAAGTTGCCTCTTGTGGGTGGGGGAAGGGTGAGCTCTACCTGCCTCCCAGAGTCCTCAAGGATTAAGCTCTAGTTGCCTGATGAGGCATGTATTTGATAATGCTCTAAATTGACTCCTTTCCCTTCTGTCTCACAGAGCATCTCCCCTACTTTTATTTTCAGATCAACTCCCAAATAAACTACTCTCCCTCCCTCAAATCCTTGACCCATGGAATCCAAATGTAGACACTCTGTAGCTGGGTCAGGACTGATTCTTCTGACTTGTTCTATTTTGATTGGCCATGTCATCCTCAGGTTGGGTCTAGGGATTGTATAAGCCACAAGAAGGAAATCAAAGAAATTTCTGGATTTTCCAAACTCTTCCACTGATCTTAGGGAAGCTACTTTAGGGCAAGGCCATGAATATTTTCTTGGGCTTTGCTCTAAATAGGAGAAGCCCCTTTCCCTGTGGGATTCAGCCTATACTGTGCTTCATGGACTTCACTGCGAGCCAGGGTTCCAGTCTAGAGGGGTGATGGGTGAGGGGGTAAAGATGTGATTAAATGACAATCCTGAGGGCCTTCCTCCAAAAGGACATAACAATAAATGTCCCTATGGTGATAACACATTTTACATTAGTCTGAACTATGACTAACTGCCTATTGCTAATGTGAAGGTCTATGGCATAGCAGTTCTTGAATGTTTTTTTTGGTTAAATGGGTGGTTGGTTTTCCCCAGACTTCTTGTGGGAGTCAGGAGAGGGAAATGAGCTTGTTCAAGGGAATATCAGGAAGGATCCATTGCAGCTCATTAGTTTTCCTTTCTGCCTTAACTAAAGTCATACTGCAAACACTTTTACTCTTGACATGACAGAGCTGGAATAAGACTTGAGAGATCCTTCTCCACAGGAAGAGCAGGGTAGCCCACCTACACATAAGTAGCTAAAAAATAGAAACAATAGTCAAATTTGAAATAAGCGTAAGGAAGTCTAATAAAGTGGGATTATTTCCCATGATGGGTTTTTTTTTGTTGTTGTTATTGTTACTTTTTGGAAATATTAAATCTCTCATTTTGGAGGTAACTTATGGGACGTACAGCCATGGAAAGCAGCCTTTTCATGAGCAGATGCTATTGCTCTTCCCAGGTTTCTCTGTATTCTGATTGCACATTTAGATCTAAGGCTGACCTTTGCTAACACAGTGACTTTTACCCAGGGCACTTCCATTGCCTTTTAGTGCTGACTCAGTGGAGACCTTGGGGTCTTTCCCAGCACCTTAGTTTGCATTGCCTCTGCACCCCAGTGAGGAGCACCATGAACAAATGTGGCTGCTTTGCCCAAAAATCCAGGGAACTGGCCTCATCTGTCTCTACAGGTATGATGCACTGAACCAGAGTGAAGTGGATCCCCACCTGGATGAGCTCCTAAGGCTGGTGGTGTGGCTGACGACCTGTGGGAGGTCAGAGCTGAAGGTGTTTGATAGCATCACTTACCCTCAGCTGGAAGGCTTCAAGTTCCATAACGAGGCTTCTGGTGGGTCATCCTGTGTCTCCTGGGGGCCCAACAGTAGTCAGTGCTGTGCCCTGACATGGCTACACAAGTTTTCCCCCAATTATTTGTAAAGAAACAAACACTTATCACCTGTTAGTGACACAGTTGGATCCAATTCTGTCATGCCTTTAGGGAGATTGCTTATGGATTTAAAATCTCTCCTTCATACATTTTTCTAGATGTTCTGGGTGGGAATTAGAGTAAATGTTTGCCTAATAAAGGTGAAGACTCTCAAAGAATGGAGGGAGCCTCTGCTCTTCACCGTCATCTCTGATATGATGTGCCCTGTGACATTTGCTTATATAATGAGATAGCCCTGAAACAGTCCCCAAGGCTTCTAGTCAGTGTCCCCTCAGTTCTTTGAGATACTGATTGATTTATTGATGAGCTCAATCAACATGCACTGGTGCACTGGGCAGCAGCCACTCTGCCCCATGCTGGATACCAGGTGTCTGTTCCCTGAATATTCTCTGAAAAGACTATCCCACATACACTGAACCATAATATACTCTGTAAAATAATATGCATAATCTCACTGATAAAAGCCTCAGGTGCAGTAGCTATGTCAGGCAGGTGGGGCAGCTGTCTGTGTCAGTCAAGAATCCCTGCACAAAATGTGAAGTTTCAAGGCCAAGTGTGGGTTGTCCAGGTAGAAAGGAAGGAGAAGTTTAAGGACAGAAAGTACAGCCTGGGGAAATAAGTGGTGACTGAAAACATCTGGATGAATCTGGGGAAATGGGCACAGAGACCTGAGTAGACCAGAATGCAGAGGCTTCAGAGCTTGGGGGTCAATCTAGGAAGAACCATTGAACGGATCTCTAGCAGCCTTCCAAGGAAGTGTCTGGATCAGAGAGAATTTCCAGAAACATCCCAGGTGTCTGAAACAGAGAGGGCTGGAGGCAAGGAGTTTTCACATGAAGTGTCTCCTGGACAAGAGAGAATGAGATAACCTTCAAGCTGGAGAAAAAGGAGAAGGGTATGAACTTGGCTTAGTAATCTTTAAAATAATTTTATTTTAATTGATTGAAACCAATCCTTCAGCTCAATGCTACCCAGTGGAAATATAATGGGTCACATTACCTAATTTTAAATGTTCTAGAAACCATATTTTAAAAAAGTAGCTTAAATTATTTTTCATAATAATTCTATTTAATCCAATATACTATTGAATATCCAAACTATCATTATCTCAACATGTGATTATTACAAATAATTGTTAATGACTTTTTTGGCATTATTTTCTTTGTGCTACATCTTGTAAATCCAGTATGCATTTTTTACACTCATGAAACATCTCAGTTCAGAGCAACATTTCAAGGGCTCAATTAGCCACCACATCTTGGACAATGTGGTTCTGGTCTTACATTCTGGGCAGCTGGATATCTGAATTTCTGAAAGACGTTTACCCAAAGAAGCCAGAAAATGGAGACTTTAAATGAAATTTCTTGATGACATAGGCAGGAAAAATGACTTGTAGAGTTATTTCTTCTTTCATTTTCAGGGGCAACCATTAAGAATCTTCAGGCCTTCCAAGTCCTGCAAAATGTTTTCCACAAAGCTAGAGACTCCAACCTCTGCACGCAAGTCCTGTTGGCCATCAGGACCATGTGGGACTGGAACACTCGCAACTTCTTCCTGCTGGAGTGGACCCTTCAGCCCATCTCACAGTTTGTAGAGATCATATACCTGAAGCCAGCCCAAGTGCAGATGCATTTCTTCCAGCTGCTGGAGACCCTGGTGTTTGAGTTGCATTATGTGCCCCACGAGATCCTGGGGAAGGTGCAGCGCTTGATCAAGGAGAGCCATGAGCCACTCTGCACTCTTGTGGCCCTGAAGACTGTGCTCAGGATAGCTGGTGCAGACCCACTCTTCACAGACATTTTCAGGGACTCAGGACTCCTGGGCCTCCTGCTATCCCAGCTGCGGAAGCAGGCCAAGATCCTAAGGAAGTCAGGTGCGCTTAAGCCTCAGAGGTGGAAAGGGGAACAGGTTGAGTCCATTTTTTAGCTGAGCCTGTTCTGCCAGCTCACACTGCCACTCATCAACATAACAGAGAAAGTGAGCATACCCATGTCACTCTGTCCTTAGGAAAGTTATCCCTAGGGCATATGACTTCACAGAGCAGCAACCTTCCTATTTTCTATAACTGGCCTGGTCTTCCTCATGGAGAGATGAGGGGGATAGACATAATTTTAAAGAATCATGGAGCTAATTTAGGCCAATGAATTCTCAGCTTTCAGGCAGTTTCTGCCTTAAATATTGCCTGAGTATGTAAATGGAGGCAACAGCAGGGGGAAGAACAGGTCTTCAGTAGTACAAAGGGGAATGGGAGCTCAAAGAAGCAGGGGCTCTGGTGGTGCATCTGTCTGGGTAATTTGGGATATGGCTGTCTTGCTCATTCGATGTTGTTGGACCCAATGGTCTCCCATTTGGAGCAGGAATCATTGCTGTCAGCTTGTCCCCTCTGAATTTTGGCTGCACTGTTGTGTAGCCTGCTGGGCCGTATACCTATGGTTCCCTGTCATTACCCCTTCACCCCTGTCTCAGCCTCTGCACTTTCAACATCAACAATCTCTGTACTCCCTCATGGGACTTCAGGGTCCCTTTGTCCAGTGGGAGTACACTCAGCAGTGCTGGCCTGGGTTCTCTCACTGCCTGACCACACCCATAAACATACCCAGCTGGGGACACTCTACGTGGTAGTCTGAAACTCCATCTCCACCAACTTTCAAATAGGATCAGAGCATAAAAAATCCTTTCAGTTCCTCTGGCTTTCCATCAATCTGCCTAAACCTGACCCTCTGGGACTTCAGTCTGGAGGGACACCAGGACAAGACTCAGTATCTAACCTATTTCCACCTTTTAGCCTCTTCTCCTTCTCCTACTATACTAGCTGGGCGGGAGCTTGGGCTCTCTGGCCATTGGCCCTTTTTATATTCTGCTTGGTCTCAAGCTAAAGCACCAGTCTGTCTGCATCCTGGGCCTCTCTGTGTGAAGAAGCCAAAAGGGTGAACATGGGCAATGGGGCCAGCCAGCCCTGGGCTGAATCCCAGCTGTAGTGCTCATGAGCTGAATGATCCTGAGCAAATTGCTTCACTTTTATGAGCCTTTTTCCTCTGTAAAATGGAAATAAATAAATAAATATATATATTTAAATATAAATATATAAATATATAAATATGTATGTGCATGTCTCTCTCTCTCTCTCTCCATATATATATATAAAATTCAGTGAGGAAATATCTGAAAATGATCCATTGTTGTGCTTGGTGCATAATAGGTGCTTGAGAATGTTAATCATCTTATCCCTATATACCCTGAGCTACAGCACAGAAGACTGAGATAAACATGTGAGGAGAAGCTCTCACACCCCTGTTGGAGTCCAGGAAGGACCCCTGCCTCCCTGGGAGTGACAGGGTTTAGGATTAGTTGCTCCCATCTTGGCATAGCTGGGCCCGAAGCCAGGTCTTAAAGAGTCTTTTTATGTGCTTCTTTCTATTGTTCTTTGCTCAGTCTTTTTGTTTAATGTTTTTGTGTTATCTTAGCTGTGTATTGCTTTTCAGCAGCCTGACGTTGAATTTACTTTTCCCAGTCTGTGACCTATTACCATTCCCAAGAGAATTGGAGCTTTTTTTGTTGTGTGTGAACTAATGTATCTGATCTCTGTGCCTCTGTTCTTAAGTGTTTCTTGCTGTTTCTTGGATATGTTGTCTTCTGATTAATAAACTCTACCTTTATTCACTCATTCTTTCATTCCTCAAAACTTTACTGAACTTCTCTCTTGTGTCAGACACTTTCTGGCACTGGGAATTCAATGGTGAACACATAGGCATGGTTTGCCCTCATGGATCTAATGGTGACACCTATCTACTCCATAACCTCTCAAGTATCTTGTGCCTATGGTGTGAGCTGGCAGTCCCCTCCCCAGCATGAATGCCAAACTAGCAAAGTGTCCAAAGGAAAGTCAAGAAGGCAAGGCCTCAGGGATTGTGTAGAAGAGTGATTCTCCAAGTGTGGCCTTTAGACCTGCCTGTCAGCATCAAATGGAAACTCATTAGAAATGCAATTATAGGGACTCCACCCAAGACCTCCTAAGTCAGAAACACTGGGGAAGGGGACCAGCTTCTGGATTTTAACAATGAGCCCTCTGGGAGGTTTTAATGTGGTTTAGTTGGAGAACCACTGCTCTAAGGGGTAGTAGAGTTACATCTTATAAACTGGGATGCACACTCTCTTATAATGGAAGCATTATATTCACATTTCCTTAAGAGGACAGAAAACTAATGGAATCAGAGATTTGAGATCATACAATGTGCATTTAAAATGTTTTTATTGCTTCTTAAATGTGGCAGGAAACAAAGAGTCCTCTCTTGGCATTCAGGATCCAGAAAGAGAATTGACCTGTGTGATGCTGAAAACTGTAGTCACGCTCCTGAAAGGCTCAGTTCGGAATGCAGGTAAAGATACACCAAATTTGCTTGTCACTACTTGGGAAAACATTAATTGTTTTAAGTGATTTACGCCAATGATCAGAAGTTATATACAAGGAATGACCGGTATTAATGTGTGGTTAATAACTATTTTCTAGTTTATGTTCAATGTTTATGAGTAAATTGGTAGACACCTTGGTTGACACCTTTTACTTTTAAAGCTGATAAATACATTTATGAAGCAAAAATATATCCTAAATTTATGAGATCAAAGAGTATCCCCCCACCTCATGCTTTCATGTAAAATCCATTAATATCTTGCTGCACTGACTGTATGCTTTAAAAAGAATTCTAATTGTTGATTAGAATTTTTTAAAGGATACAGTCAGTGCAGCAAGATAACAAACAAGTGAGCAAAATAGAACCAGAGATGATGAAATAAAGAGCTAACTGACAGTAACCAGAGGGGAGGGGGTAACAAGGAAAAAAAGGGGGAAGGGTCATCAAGGAACATGTATACAGAACACATGGACAAAGCCAAAGGGGGATAGGATCGAGGGTGGGAGGTGGGGATGGGTGGGGTGGCAGAGAGTGGTGGTAGTAAAATGGAAACAACTATACTTGAACAACAATAAAAAAAAGCCAAATTGTAAAATAGAGGCAAAAAAAGCTTTTAATTTTTGAGAAAGTTAATTTGATGTGCTTCCAGTCTATGATGGACTTAGTAGTTTCATCCATCCAAAATTTTTTTTAGCTTCCTAAGATTATGAGCCTTCTATGTTGTTTTTTTAAAAAAATATGTGCACAGAATATGCATACATATATATTACACCATAAAGCAGTGCATTGATAAAGTGACAGCAGTGGATTTGGTGATTTGGGGTGTCTTTATCTGAAGCCCTCATAGATCACCTATACCAAATGTGAATGAAAATTTCCTATGACAGAGGGTGTGTAATATTACATTATAAAAAATTCCCTGGAGGTGCTGGTTAAAGTACATATTTCTAGGCTCCCTCCCAGAGATTTAATTAGCAGCAGGCCAGCATAGAGCTCAGGAATCTACTTTTAAAAAGGCAATTTCCATGTAGGGGGTACCTGGCCACTCCTGCCTATGGAGTTGACTAGTCAAATCCACATCATGCCACTTGAATGATCCAGATACTTCCTAGTTTTCATTCCACATGATCACTCCAAATATTGATCCTGGGGAAGAAATTCTTAGAATTATTTTAAACAAAAACATACTGCCTGCCAAATTTCTTTAATCTCCCCCCTTTTCAAGAAAATACCAAGGAATTAGATATGTTCTTAATTTCAATTCTAGTTTGCTTTCACTGATAATTTTGGCGAGAGAGAGAGAGACAGAGAGAGAGAGAGAGAGAGAGAGAGAGAGAGAGAAAATTGCCTCTGCCTTGGATTAGGGAATTATGTAGAAATAAACAGCAGAAGTATATCTAGTTAAAGTTTGTATTACTCAGGTTTCTAAATTAAAAAAAAAAAAACAGTTTTTTTCCCCAGAACAGAATTCTCACTGGATAAAAAGTTTTTCCTTTTAATTCTCTGCTGTATAGTTTCTCTTTTCCTCTTCTCATTTTAACAGTGTGTGTAGACTTTGAAAAAAAAAATTATAATGGCCAAAAGAGACACATAAAAATGTAGCAAAACAAATTTGGATATTGTAAGGGAAAGCTTTCTTATAATTGGCACTGATATGCGGAAGCCTCTATCACTCTAGCCCATGCTATCTGTCTGGTCTGCAGTTGTCCTGAAAGACCATGGCATGGTGCCCTTCATCAAGATCTTCCTGGATGACGAATGGTACCGGGGAGCCTCACTCAGCATCTTGGAACAGCTCTCAGTCATCAACACTGAGGAGTACATGAGCATCATTGTGGGTGCTTTGTGCTCATCCACTCAAGGGGAACTGCATCTGAAACTGGATCTCCTAAAGGTGATGTCAAGTCCTCTTTGTGATGGGTTTGTCCATGGACACATAGCAGGTGATCAACATTGGCCTGTGCATTCATTCATTCATTTGGTCACTGTATTATGCAGATAGGGTAGTACCAGTTGCAATAACAAATAAACCCCACCTCCTCAGTAGCCTGACACAGAAGTTTCTTTCTTGTGTACAGCCTAATCAATGATTGGGTAAGGATGTCCTCCAGGGACAGCTGTCACCTGGGCATCTAATTCAGCCAGAAGACAGAGGAATGGAGAATATGGAGAGTTATATAATGCATCTTTGTTCAGACCTACAACTGGCATATGGTACCTTTTGTGCAATTTTCTTCGGGCACAACTTTGAACAGGACTCATGATGGACATGAGTGCCAGGCCATGTAGTCCCTGGCTGGACAGCTATTTCCTAGTGACCCTGTAAACTACAGAAGAGGAACCTTAATCATTTGTGCCCAAGCAGCCACCTCATTTACTGGGCCAGCATTCAGTGAGCACCTGGCAGTTACCAGGTCTGATGCATAGTGCCTGTGACACCCATTGGGTGACACATAGCTCTCACCATCTGGGAGCTGCTGGCCATAGTTTGGGAAGGTTCACAGAGAACATTCAAAATAGGCAAAGGAGAAAAAGGGCAAAGGGAGCAGTGGGTGTCAACTTTGGGGAGCAAAGAGGACTACATTTTTTAATTAAATTACCTTAAAACAGTTAAAGATAGTAAGTATCACTGTCATCATCTCTTCTGCCTGATAGCATTCACAATTTTGTTGCTGTTCTTGCTTTTTAATTCCTTTTGTCTTTCTGGGTTCATGCCTTAAAAAAATATCTGCTATCTTCTGTTATATGCTGTTTAAAAGAAGAACAGATATAAATTCAGATATCCCCCAGGTAGCTGAGCTCAGGACCCCTCACAAATACATGCAACACAGTCCCATGTAAAACACATGGTCTTGTGTTATGACACACCACACTGGAGGACTAAAAAAAATACAAAGTTGCTCTGACTTCCAAAATTAAACCATCAACCTTAATTATCAATGACCACTTACAAAAACAGTTAGAGCATGGTGTTGGTTTATTTTAACTACTTTATCTGTCTATAGAGCCCGTATCAGACACTAAGGTAGCTGTGTTACTGGCATCATATGGTCTAAGCCTGCGGGTGGTAGGCATGGCCAAAGCATCTTGAGAGGCACATCTGAAAGTGATATTATGCCTGTAACTATCATGGATTTCACAGATGACAAGAACCAAAAGAGTAATTTAATTACAGGTCCAAAAAATCATTGATGGTGATTTATATGGACAACAAAGGAAAGTTAATACAATTTGAAAGACAGTGGAGTTTCATGATTATGTGAAGTGAAGGAACTGAGGGGAGCACATAATGGAGAAAGTAAGGGAGAGAAATATCAAGAATTAGTGACAATTTACAGCTGGGAAGGACCTCAGCTTCATTTGGTCCAGTCTTAATATTCTAGTAGAGACATGTCTAAGAGCTTCTATTACTAAATGGTGAAGTTGAGTTGAACCTAAGACTAGTGACTTAAAATCTAGTGATCTTTCCTCTTCACCATACTGTTTGCTGCATTTTTTTCTATTATGTCCATATTCAGCTTGACTTGCATGCCCCTTATTGTGATAAAGACCAGGGAAGGCATGGGCCAAAGTAGTCAGGAGTTTGGTTCTCTACTAGGTGAATAATTGGAATCTCCATTTGTTTCTGATATGGAAAGTCAAACAGACCTACAGAGAAGAATGTTATGGTTTTACTTTGCTTGGGGAGTATGAGTGTTTCTGTGTTCATTGTAGAAAAGAGAGCTCTTCTTTGCTCATGGAAAAGTTCATCTTATTTACTCTATAGCCCAGAGGCACCTTATTGGAGTGCCGGCCCTTGGGTAATAGTATGAATTTCTAAAATTAGCAATGTAAAACCATTATGGTGTTTTACAGATTCAATATCATTTCAGAATCACACTATCAAGAGAGCACATCAGGGATAAATACTATGCAAGCTTATTTAACGAAGTCAAACCCTGGGCTCAATGTGCTATCTTTTCCCTGGGCAGTCAGGAGGGTGCCTGGAGCTCCTATTGCTCTCCCAGGACCAGCGCTGTCGACATATTGCTGTTCCAGTGCATGATGGGGAGGGATGGGGCCCAAGAGTCTTTTCCAGATTCGGCCACCACTGAATCATGTGAGCACCTATCCAACATTTACTGAAATTTGATGTGGGATTTATATTTCTTCTCAATCATCTTGGGAACCCCTGGAACTTTAGAAACAAAGATGTAAAATTAGCTCTTTCTGCCTGGACTCCCTTTTCAGAAGTTGTGAGTGGGTGCTGCCTGAGGCACTATGCCTGTAAAATGGGCCAGATACAGAATGAGGGGGAAGGCGTGAAGTAGGAGGGGACTCAAAGGCAGTTCTCCCTGCCACCTATAAAGGTTTGCCATCTCTGAAGTGCATTCACATCATGGCATCATCCTCACCTCCCTTCCCTGAGGCAGAATCAGCCAGAAACACCCAATTTAAGGCAGTTGTTTCCAAATCCCAATGGTGCTGCCATACCAATACAGAAGCACATGTGACTTCACCACCTAATTCTGGCAAATGATAACTGAGTTGAAGAGGAATGTAAGCAAATGAATTTCCTTTCCATAGCAGGTGGGGCCATCATTGGGTTATGCACAAATTCAGATTGATTTGCTAATATACATTTAGCTATTCAACTTTGAGCTTAATCATATTACCTCACCAGTCTTCCAGCCTGACACATGGAAAATTATGAGGAATAACAAATAATAGAATGTGAAATAAATCCTGTTAGTCCTAACATAGTTAGCGCTTTGCAGCAGACATCCATTTTATAGGTTCAGGCCAGAGGAATACTAACTCAGAGACGATGACATGGTAACTGAGTTAAGGAGAAGAAAATGGGCTTAATGCTGACCTTTCTTGAAATGTGTCAACCCTAGCCTGATTACTTTGACTTTAGCTGATTAAATTTACTCCCTTCCACGGACTCACCAGCCTTGGTGATGCATTATCACACAGAGTTGAATGACAGTAATGGAGACCCTTCTCCTAGGCCCCCAGTTCCTGACAAATCGTTTCCTGAAGTAGCACAGTATTTATTTTCCTTTATGATAGAAATGTTTTTTTTAGTTGCTATGAAATTAAGCCTTTGTAATTGGATTTTGAACTCTTTAGTTTATGACTCTGCAAATATGAAATTAACCCCATCCAAAGAAATAATAGAGCAGTCTAAGTTCTAATGAGATTACCCCCATTTTAGATAATTACTCTGAATTTAATAAATCAAACAAAGCAACAATTAAGGACAGCCATCCTTTTCTCCTCCCCCCTCCTAACAGGAGGTAAAAAGAGCCATCTAGAAATTACAGGGAACAGACATTCTGAGAGACAGAGATCATAAGGAGAACTAGTATTGGGTTGCTTCTCTTTAAAAAGATCTGTTCTAAATACTCTTTGCTTTTTTGTTATTATAGAATATTGTTGTAATTGCTCTATTTTTTATGTGAGGAATGACAATTTTTAATTGAATTTATTGGGGTTACATTGGTTAATACAATTATATAGGTTGCAGGTGTACAAGTTTATAATACATTATCTTTGTATTGTATTACGTGTTCACTACACCAACTCATGTCTCTTTCCATCTTGAATGATGGAGTCCTTTGACTAATAGCTAGTGTCAAATTAGACAAAAGTGGAAGGTGGTTTCTTGAGGGAAGAGGGAATTTTAGTGGCCATCTAGTGTTAAGACAATTGCCTATAGTCTGATTAGTTTTGTTTTTAAATAATTTCCTCTTTTTGGTATTTGTTTTGTTGTATGATAAACAGAAGAATTTCATTCATTCCATTTGTTTTCAATAACCTTCTAAGGTTTAGGAGCCATTGAAATTTCTCACACAAATTTGGGTGACTTAATATCCTAGAGCCTAAGATTTCCCAATGTCTTTGTGATTTATTTATTTTTCAGGGCAGGAGTCATGTGACCAGGAACAAGAAGGTCAGGTCTAGACCATGCAATGTATGCTGTAACACACACCAGTGTTTAGTGGCTAAACTTTAGTCTTTTCTGTGGATTTTCAGGGGCAGGAAGAAAGCACCAACACACGCACTTCAAGGCTAGAGTGCGTTTCCAACTCAGACAAAAAAAATAATATTGTCAGGAGTGAGTTTCTCACACAAGGCAGGCACAAACACAGCATACCTGTCTGTAGCATCTCCTGGCCTTAGAGTCCCCAGGGTTAGTGGTAGGGATTAGCAGCTTTGGTGATGCTGCTATGGAGAGAGAGGCCTTGCCCAGTCTAGAGAGCTCAGTTTTGCTAAGCCAAACTTTCACATTCACTGAGCATCATTAGTCTAGAGAACCTGCTCTAACAATTTATATGCTTCTCTTTAAGGACATGACTACAAATATCAACCTTCCCTTGTTTTGAGCCAAATTCAGAAGTAGTTAGGTCAAAATGATGGGGGAGGCAAATGCTGTGCTTGATTCCTCCTATGACCCTGTAAAAATTACAAATAAATGATAGAACAATCAGCCTGGGGATCCATCTGAAGACTGGCTGTACAGAAGTTCTATAACTACAGATATACAGAAGAAACCATGTAGTGACTGGTGGGAGGGGAGGAGTCCACAAATGGGCTGGCTCCACAGTCATGTGTGGCAGTTGAGGATCAGGAGGAATATCTCAGCTATGGCTATCCTCCTCAGGAGCAAGAAATGCCAGATCCATATCAGGCTCACCAGTGCTGGGAAGAGAAGACGCTACAACACCTGGCTATAAAAATCGGTGGAGATTCCATTAGTCTAGGTGAGACGAAAGGCTGCTGGAAACCTAGGCATCCTTTTAAAGGGCTCACACACAGAATCACTCTTTCACAATCACTCACCCTGGGTTGGGTGAAGGGACAGCAGCTCAGAGGTTGCCAGAGACACACGGCTTCAGAGTGAGGGCTGGAGGGACAGTAGCCATTGTTCTTGTGTTGTGCTTTTTTCCAACCCATCTGGCAGACAGGCACCATCTCTCCTGTGCTGAGCCCTTCTACCCCATTGCTAAATCTGGATCTGCAGTAGCCTGGTGAACACCACTCACCCCCTTCCCTGCTGATGACCCCCTGAGGACCCACCCCAACCAGCTCCCATACTGCCAGAGGCTCTTTTGCCATCAGGAATTTGATCTAGGCTTAGCTATGGTCTTTCTTAGAAACTCAAAGATCTGTAGGCAGGCAGCAGTTGGCCTCACTATACCCTATGCCTTTGCTAAGTAGCCCCAGACTTGGCACTGGAGCCAAGTCTGAACCTGCATTGACCTGATGAACATTTTCCCTACTCTGGTGACTCCATGAGACCCTGCCTCACCAAATTTGCATATAGTTTGAGGCGCTTTCAGGGGCTGAGGCTTATGGGCAGTTGGCAGGTGGTGGCAGGCCTCAGGATGCTCTATGCCTTCTGTTGAGTGTTCCCAGGCCAAGTACTGGTGGCAAATGGCCTTAGTTCACAATGTGAAATCTTTCACAGACATCTAGGCCGAGAACAGGCAGTTTACAAGCATGGATTACTTTTACCAGATAGCCTTGGGCCAGTCACAGGCAGCAGCTGACTTTGGCCTGCATCAGATCCCCTCCCAAAAGGACCAAGAACCAACATACCCAGTAGTCACTTCAGACTAAAACAAGCACCACCAGATTAGATCTTCAAGTGACTTAGTAGATACCAAAGCCCTCTGGGGCAAATCCCACTCCAGTACAGCAGCTTATACACTGTGATTGTGGCCAACACTCACAGCCACTCAGCCTGAAGGTCAACTCCACCCACTGATGTGACAACAGCAATTAAGGCTCAACTACAACAGGAGGGCACATACCACCCATAGAAGGGAAACTCCTGGACCACACAGGTCAAATAATTAGGAAAAGTGTACCACTGGACCCACAGGTCACCTGCTACATAAGGCCACCTCATGAAGACTGGAAGATGTAGCAGACCTACCTAATACAGAGAGAAGCAAACACATGGAGGCAGACAAAATGAGCAAAGAAACATGTCTCAAAGGAAAGAACACAAGAAAGCTACAGAAAAAAATTAAATAAAATGTAGGCAAGCAATCTACCAGATACAGAGTTCAAAAATAGTAGTTATAAGGATGCTCAAGAAAGTTAGTGAGAACTGCAACAAAAAGATACTAAAAATAAAAATAGAACATAGAAACAATGTAAAAGAACCAGTCAGAAATGAAGAATACAATAACTGAAATGTAGAATACACTGAAAGGAATCAGTAGCAGATGAGATGAAGTAGAGGATCAAATCAACAAATTGATGGACCAGGTAGCAGACAATACTTAATTGGAACAGAAAGAGAAAGAAAGAAAGAATAAAAAATGAGAATAGTTTAGAGGACCTTTGGGAAAACATCAAGTATAACATTGCATCATAGGGGTACCAGAAGGAGAAGAGAGAACAAAGGATTAAAAACCTTTTTGAAGAAATAATGACTGAAAACTTCCCTAACCTGGTGAAAGAAATAGACATACAAGTCCATGAACTGAAGAACCCTAATCAAGATGAACCCAAAGAAGCCCACCCTAAGACATCATAATTGAAAGGACAGAGGTTAAAGACAAAGAGAACATCTTTTTTCAAAAGTATATTTTATTGACTATGCTATAGTTACCCCAACTTTTTCTCCCCTTTCTCCCCCCCTGCCCTGCACCCCCTCACCCTCCAGCATACCCCCACCCATGGGTTGTACATATAAGTTCTTTGGCTTCTCCATTTCCTATACCATTCTTAACCTACCCCTGTCTATTTTATGCCTATTAATTATGCTTCTTATTCCCTGTACAATTCCACTCCCTTTCCCTCTCCCCCTCCCCATTGATAGCTTTCCATGTGATCTTCATTTCTGTGAATCTGTTCCTATTTTATAGTTTGCTTAGTTTGTTTTTAATTTTTAGGTTAAGCTGTTGATAGTTATGAGTTGTCATATTATTGTTCATAGATTCTGATCTTCTTCTGTTTCTTAGATAAGTCCCTTTAACATTTCATATAATAAGGATTTGGTGATAATGAATTGCTTTAACTTTACATTATCTTAGAAGCACTTTATCTGCCCTTACATTCTAAACAATAGCTTTGCTAGATAGAGTAATCTTGGGTGTAGGTCCTTGCCTTTCATGACTCTGAATACTTCTTTCCAGCCCCTTCTTGCCTGTAAGGTTTCTTTTGAGAAATCAGCTAATAGTCTTATGTAAACTTCTTGGTAGGTAACTGTCTCCTTTCCTCTTGCTGCTATTAGGATTCTCTCCTTATATTTAATCTTGGGTAATGTAATTACGATGTGCCTTGGTGTGTTCCTCCTTGGGTCCAATTTCTTTGGAACTCTCTGGGCTTCCTGGAGTTCCTGGAAGTCTATTTCCTTTGCCAGATTGGGGAAGTTTTCAATTTCTTGTTCTTCCCTTTTTCCTTCTGGCAGCCCTGTGATTTTGATGTTTGAGTGCTTAAAGTTGTCTCAGAGGTTCCTAAGCCTCTTCCTCATTTTAAAAAATTCTTATTTTTAAAAATTCTTATTTATTCTTTGTCTTTAACCTTTGGCATCTTAATTATGATGTGTCTTGGTGTGGTCCTCTTTGGATCCAACTTGTTTGGGACTCTCTGTGTTTCCTGGACTTTTATGTCCATTTCCTTCACCAAGTTAGGGAAGTTTTCTTTCATTATTTTGTTTCCAATAAGTGTTCAATTTCTTGCTCTTACTCTTCTCCTTCTGGCATCCCTATGATTTTGATGTTGGTGTGCTTGGAGATGTCTCAGAGGCACTTTATAGTATCCTTGTTTTTCTACATTCTTTTTTCTTCTTACTGTTCTGGTTGAATGCTTATTTCTTCCTTATGCTCCATATCATGAATTTGAATCCTGGCTTCATTCCCTCCACTGTTGGTTCCCTGTAGATTTTTCTTTATTTCACTTAGTGTAACCTTCATTTCTTCCTGGGTCTTTTCTATTTTGTTGCAGTGATTTCTTTGAGCATCTTGATCACTAGTGTTTTGATCTCTGCATCTGATAGGTTGATTATCCCTGTTTCATTTAGTTCTTTTCCTGGGGTTTTGTTCTGTATTTCATTTGGGTCATGTTTCTTTGTCTTCTCAATTTGGCAGCCTCCCTGTATTTGCTTCTGTGTATCAGGTAGAGCTGCTTTGACTCCCTGTCTTAGGAGCATGGCCTATTGTAGAGAAAGCACCTTTAAACTGTGTTGGAGTGGAGCCTTAGGTAATTGCCAGGGCAGGGCAACCAGCCTTACCACTTTGTGGCTCTCTGTGGGGGTAAGGCTCTCAGAGGGGACAGTATCACTGCCTGGCTTCTGGAGGTTTGCCCAGCACTCACCTTGTGCAACTGGTGCCCTTCCACCTGTTGCCCTGGTGCTGAAGCCCAGAGGTGGTGAGTCTGCATACATTTTAAGTCCATGTGGGCCCTTTAAGTGATGCAGATACCGGCCAGCAGTGTCTGCGTCATTATGGATGAATTAAAACATACACATGGACTACTGAGTCCAGTGGAGGAAATAGGATGACAGCATGGCTTTTCTCTCAAGAGGAGCAAAAGCCGCGGCCTCCACCATGACAGGCCTTTATTCTATCTCTCTCCTTACATTCCAAGATGGTTCTCCCTCACCACTCCAGTTACAACAAAAGGAGCCAATGACCCTAATCGCATCACAGAAGAAGGATATTAGCAAATGAATAGGCAGCCAGTTACACTGGTCCCAAGATTTAGCACTTGCAGAGTGAGGGAGTTTTAGCAAAGAGCAAACTTCAAAACAGCTTTGGTATATTGCAAATCTGATTACCCATGAAAGAACCTATCTGTGGGTGTGGGTCCTGTGCATCTCCAAGTGAGAGCTGGGCACATGCCACACAGAAGGGTCTGCCACGTTTAAGTAGTGTCTTCTGAAAATCTGGAAGTTTCTTCTACTGCCCCAACCCCCACTGGTTTTTATAGCCAGAAGTTATGGGGATTTATTTTCCTGGCACTGGAATCCTGGGCTGTATGGTCTGGTCTGTGGCTGAGATCACTCACTCCCATGGTGTCCCTCCCAATTTTTATCCACCACACATGAACGTGGGACTGCCCATTTTGCTGCTGCTGCCTCTCTGCACCACACCACATCGCTGCACCTCTCCACCCATCTCTTCATCTCCACCCCTCCTACCCATCTGCATGAATGTGGCTTCTTTAAATCCTTGGTTGTCACGCTTCCATACAGCTAATTTTCTGATGGTTCTAGGTGTTATTTGTTTTGAGGTCTAGCTGTAATTCTTCCTGTGGTCATGCAAGGAGGCAAAGCATGTTTACCTATGACTCTATCTTGACTGATGATGGTAGTAGCCATTCTGACATGTGGGAGGTAATATCTCATTATAGTTTTAATTTTCATTTCTCTGATGACTAGCGGCATTGAATATCTTTTCATATGTCCGTTGGCCATTTGCATGTCCTCTTTGGAGAAGTGTTTGTGAAGGCCCTCTGCCCATTTTTTAATTGGATTGTTTGTGTTTTTGGTATTGGTTGTATGAGTATTTTATACATTTTTTTATATTAACCCCTTATTGAATATATCATTGGTGAATATCTTCTCTCAGTGGGTAGGTTGTTTTTTCATTTTATCTATAATTTCCTTTGCTGTGCAGAAACTTTTTAGTTTGATATAGTTCCACTTGTTTACTTATTTCTTCTATTACCCTTGCCCAAGGAGATATCAGAAAAAATATTGCTAAAGCAATGTCAGAGGTTTTACATCTTAAGTTTTCTTCTAGGAGTTTTACATGTCTTACAGTAAGTCTTTAATCTATTTTGAGTTTATTCTTGTATATAGTGTAAGGAAGTACTCTAGTTTTCATTGTTTGCATGTATGTATCTGTCCAATTTTTCTAATACCATTTACTGAATAGATTGTCTTTATCACATTGTATGTTCTTGCCTCCTTTGTCATATATTACAATAACTGACCATATAACTGTAGGTTATTTCTGGCTCTCTATTTTGTTTCATTGGTCTGTTTTTATACCAGTATTATACTATTTTTGATTACTACGGCCTTGCAGTGTAGTTTGATAATAGGTGGTATACCTCCAACTTTGTTCTTTCTCAAGGTTGCTGAGTCTCTTTGGTGTCTTTTGTGGTTCCATTAAATTTTGGGATTATTTAATTTAGTTCTATAAAAAATGCCATTGGTATTTCAAAAGGAATTGCCTTGAATCTATAGATTGCTTTGGTGAGTATGGACATTTTAGTGAAGTTAATTCCTATTCATGAACACAATAAATGCTTCCATTTATTTGTATCTTCTTTAGTTTCTTTATTCAGTATCTTATAATTTTCTGAGTACAGGTCTTTTACCTTCTTGGATAAATTCATTCCCAGTTATTTTTTTATGTAATTATAAGTAGGATAGTTTTATTAGTTTTTCTTTCTGATAATTCATTATTGGTGAATAGAAATGCAACTGATTTCTGAATATTTGTTCTGTAACCTGCTACTTTACTGAATTCATTTATCAGTTCTAATATTTTTTTGGTGAAATCTATAGGCTCCTCTGTCTATAGTATCATGTCATCTGCAAGAAAGGACAGTTTTACTTCTTTCTTTTAAATTTGTCTAATTACTGTGGCTAGACTTCCCATACTACGTTCAATAAAAGTGGCAAAGTTTGACATCCCTGTTTTTTCCTGATCTTAAAGGAAATGCTTTTAGCTTTTTCCCATTGAGTATGATGTTGGTTGTGGGATTGTCATATATGGTGTTAATTATGTTGTAGTATGTTTTCTATGTTCCACTCTGCTGAGAAATTTATCATAAATAGGTGCTAGATTGTGTCAAATACTTTTTCTGTATTTATTGATATCATCTATGATTTTCATCCCTCATTTGTTTATGTGGTGTATCACATTAATTGATCTGTGAGTATCGTATCAACCTTGCATCCCAGGAATAAATATCACTTAATCATGGAGTATGATCTTTTTAAAGTATTGCTGAATTCAGATTGCTAATATTTTGTTGAGGATTTTAGCAACTACATTCATCAGGGATATTGGCCTGTAATTTTATTTCTTTGTAGTGTCTTTATCTGGTTTCTGGATTTAGGATAACACTGACCTTGTAAAATGAACTTAGGAGTTTCCCTCCTCTTAAATTTTTTGGAATCGTTTGAGAAGATGCGTGTTAATTCTTCCCTGAATGTTTAGTGAAACTTACCTGTTAATCTATCCAGTCCAGGACTTTTGTTAGTTGAATGTATTTTTATTACTGCTTCTATTTCATTGGTTTTAATCAGTCTGTTCATATTTTCTCTTTCTTCTTGATTGAGTCTTAGAAGATTTTATGTTTCTAGGAATTTATCCATTTCTTCAGATTGACCAATGTGTTGGCATATAAGAGGTCTGTGCAGAAGAAGTCCAGCCATTGTTATTATAATAAGAGCAGTTTGCATGACATTGATGTAACCTGGTGCCAAGGAGAGTGGACTGGAATGTGCATGGATGAACAATGAGAACTTCACTGCCCTAGTTAGTGGGGTTGGCAGACTAGTTGAGTGAGCATGTCTACTGTGTAACCATCGCATTCAAAAGGACTGAGCAAGTAGAGCAATGAAGCTGCATCAGATTTTGTGTTGTGCTTGAATGTTGTTCTGTGGAAACTATTTGGATGATTCAGAAGGCCAGAGATATGGGCAACTGGTGATTGGTAGCTTCAGTACAACAATGTGTCTACTCACACATTATGTCTTGTGTCAAATTTTTTAGCAAAATATCAAATCACCCAGGTGACTCAGCCCCACTACAGCCCAGATTTGGTGCCTTGTGACTTCCAGCTTTTCCCCAAATTAAAATCACCTTTGAAAGGGAGGAGATTTCACACCATCAATGAGATTTAGGAAAATCCAACAGGGCAGTTGATGGCGATTGGGAGAACTGTGTGAACTCTCAAGGTGCCTATTTGAAGGGGACTGAGGTGTCATTGTCCTATGTACAATGTTTCTTGTCTCTTGCAATTTCTTCAATAAATGTCTCTATTTTTCATATCGCATGGCTAGATACTTTCTGGACAGACTTCAGAGTTGTTCATGTCAAATAAACAACCTAACCTTACACCTTAAGGAGCTAGAACAAGAATAATAAATTAAAAGCCCAAAGTGAGTAGAAGGAAAGAAATAATACAGAAGGAAGGAAATAATACAGGTAGAAATAAATGAAATAGAGTCTTAAAAAACAATACAAAAGATCAATGAAACCAAGAACTGGTTCTTTGAAAAGACAAACAAAATTGATAAACCAGAGTCATGAAGAAAAATTGATTAACCAGAGTCATCAAAAAAAAAAATGAAAGAGGATCTAAATAAATTAAATCAGAAATGAAAGAGAAGTTACAACTGACACTACAAAAAACACAAAGGATTATAAGAAAATACTATAAACAACTATAGGCCAACAAACTGGACAAATCTGGAAGAAATGGAAAAATTTTTTGGAAACATATAATCAAGAAGAATCAGAAAATCTGTATGGACTGATTACTACTAAAGAAATAGGCCATATCCTTACCCAGCAGGAGAAAGCAGTAGTTATTGCTTAGTCCTTAATATTTCTTTTCTGTGTCCTTCTCTCTGATTCTATTCCACAACTCTGATTTCATCTCTCATTAGATGATGGCCCTGATACTGAGTTCCTTTTAAAGAACAAAATGACAATTCAGTTTCTCCACAATTGTCTCCCTGAGTTCTGGAGGACAAGCATTGATCTAACCACCAGAAGTCAGGCATTTTTCTCTTTCTATAGCCAGAAAAATAATCAGTTTTTCTATTTCACTTTATAATTTGCCCATTTTTATATGTAGAGTGATTTATTATTTTTTAAAACGTCTGCTTTATTTTTATTTTTTAATTTAAATTTTCCTATCTCCATTTATCCCCCGTTACCTTTTTTCACCTTTCCTCCTCCATTCCACCCACAATCACCACATTGCTTTCCGAGTTCTTTCTTTTTTGCTCAATCCCTCCATCCCTGTATCCCCAAAGCTGTCAGCTTACTCTCTGCCTATAAGTCTATCTTTATTTTGCTTGTTAGTTCAGTTTGTTCATTATCTTCTTCATATGAGTAAAATCATATGGTACTTTTCTTTCTCTGACTGGCTTATTTAACTTAGCATAATGTTCTCCAGGTCCATCATATATTCATTTTGAACATAATTGTGGACTTTGGCCTTTCATAGATTTTCCTAGTTACTACAATCTTTGTCTTGTTTTAGTCTCTAATTTCTCAAAATGTCATTGATGGGGCAGTGGAACCCTTTCAGCAGCTCCTTGGCCATCGTATCTTGTCATTTGGAAGTCCTCACCTGTGCACATTCGCTTATTCCTGGCTCATTCTGTGTTCTCCTAGCCAATTAGGAAATCTACTTCCCACTAAGCAGTTCAGGTTTCTTGTAGAGAATATAATATTAGACAACAACATTTGTGTGTTAGGGGCACACATATTGTTTCAGGTAAACACTAGTGTTAGTTTAGGATTACTAGCATTTTAAGGATAAAGCTAAAAAATTACCTTTATCCCTCCTAAGTTCATGACTCCATAATTCATAGTTACCTAGTTACCTGTCATTTTACTGAGTATCTATTTGATGCTCTCTATATGTTTTTTATTTAGTTTTTTCCTCTTTTTAAAAAATCTGACATACAATTTCTCTTTGTCTATTAACTTTGAGTGTTATACTATTGATTGTATCCTAAACTATACATTTAAGAGGCAACATCACTCTCTCCCTCCAAAATTGGGAATTTATTTTTTTCTCTTTGAACCTTGTTTCAGACATCCTGGAATTGACTCTAAATTGGGCCTGCCCAGACCATTGTTTTCCCTGTGTCACTAAAATAGTAAATATCTGAAAGGACAAAACAATTCAAATCTCCCTCCAGAGCCTACTAACCAAATTTCATTGACTGGCCATTTTCTGGGAAATATGCATAAGATGCCTGGGTCTTTGATGGAGTCCCATGCAATTTTTGTAAAGAGTAAATAAGTAAATATCATCCACACATTCCTCACTTTTAGGCATGAAGCTTCAGCTCATAATAAGAGCTTTTTAATTCAGTCCTTTATTCTAAACATTTATTAAATATATACCATTTATTAAGTGTATACCATGCACTGGGCTCAATGAATGGCACAATGTAAGTGCTGAATAAATGTTTTGTGCTGGTCACAATGGAGGCGTAGACACACTGTGCTTCCTTGCACAATCAAAAGAAGGACAATGACAAATTTAAAAACAAAAACTAACCAGAACTGACAAAAAATCCAACTGTATGGAAGTCCAACAACCAAGGAGTTAAAGAAGAAATATTCATCCAGACTGGTAGGAGGGGCAGAGATGGGCAGCCAGGGTGGACAGGACTTGTGGCAAGGTAGTGGCTGGAGGACCGAAGAGGGCAAGGTGGCAGCTGGCAGACTGCATGGTTCCACTTTTGCCTGCGCATAAACTGGGAGGAACAACTGGGGAGCAAGATAGACTGCTCAACCCAGGGTTCCAACACCTGTTGGAATAAAGCCTCTAATCCTCTGACTGACAACACCTGTGAGGGTTGAGGTGACAGGTGGAGAAACTTCCAGCCTCACAGGAGAGTTCATGTGAGAGAACCACAGGGTCTTAGAACATACACTAACCCACCCACCTGGGAATCTGCACCAGAAGGGCCCAATTTGATTGTGGGTAGCAGAGGAAGTGACTGAAAACCAGCAAAGGGTGGAGCAAGTGGCACTGTTCCCTCTTGGACCCCTCCCCCACATATAGCACCACAACCCAGCCATGTGGGTTTCCCCACTCTAGTGAACACCTAAGACTCCACCCCTTACTACATAACAGGCTTGCCAAGACAAGAAAAAAAAAATGGCCCAAATGAAATAACAGATCAAAGCTCCAGAAAAAATATAGCTAAGCAATGAAGAGATAGCCAACTGATCAGATTAACAGTTTGAAATACTGGTAATCAGGATACTCACCAAATTGATTGAATATGGCCACAAAATAGAGGAAAAAGTGAAATAAAGGAAAATGTGCAGGGAACCGACAGTGACAAGAAGGAAACTGGGACTCAAATCAATGGTTTCGACCAGAAGGAAGAAAGAAACATTCAAACAGAACAGAATCAAGAAACAAGAATTCAAAAAAATGAGGAGAGCCTTAGGAACCTCCAGGATATCTTTAAATGTTCCAACAATCAAATAATAAGGGTGCCAGAAGGAAAAGAGGAAGAACAAGAAATTGAAAACTTATTTGAAAAAATAATGAAGGAGAACTTACCCCATCTGGCAAAGGAAATAGACTTCCAGGAAGTCCAAGAAGCTCAGAGAGTCCCAAAGAAGTTGGACCCAAGGAGGAACATACCAAGGCGCATCATAATTACATTACCCAAAATTAAAGATAAGGAGAGAATCTTAAAAACAGCAAGAGAAAAGGAGACAGTTACCTACAAAGGAGTCACCATAAGACTATCAGCTCATTTCTCAAAGGAAACCTTTCAGGCAAGAAGGGGCTGGAAAGAAGTATTCGAAGTCATGAAAGGCAAGGGTCTATATCCAAGAATACTCTATCCAGCAAAGCTATCATTTAGAATGGAAAGGCAGATAAAGTGCTTCTCAGATAAGGTTAAGTTAAAGGAGTTCATCATCATTAGCCCTTACTATATGAAATGTTAAAGGGACTTATCTAAGAAAAAGAAGATAAAAAATATGAACAGTAAAATGACAACAACTCACAACTATTAACAATTGGACCTAAAAAAAATAAAACAAAGAGAAAAACAAACTAAGCAAACAACTAGAACAGGAACAGATCACAGAAATGGAGATTATATGGAGGGTTATCAGCAGGAGAGCGGGAAGGGGCGAGAGAGGGAAAAGGTACTGAGAATAAGTAGTGTAAATGGTAAGTAGAAAATAGACAGGGGGAGGTTGGGAATGGTATAGGAAATGTAGAAGCCAAAGAACTTATATGTATGACCCATGGACATGAACTAAAGGGTGGGAATTCGGGTGGGAGGAGGTGTGCAAGATGGAGGGGAATAAAGAGGGAAAAATGAGACAAATGTAATAGCGTAATCAGTGAAATATATTTTAAAAAAATAAATAAGTGTTTTGCTTTAGAAGGAATTAAAAGTTTGGGTGACCAGTAAAAATCTCAGTAATCTGGAGAAGGTAGATTTTACTGTGTATAGTAGCCTAAACTTCAACAGTCTCTTCTATATGCTACACCTGTGGGTTACCTTTTGCTAAAGGTTTTTCTTCTGTACCTTGATTCCCTTATATGCTCACAGCAGATTTTAAGTAGATTTATTTTACTGTAATTCCTCATTTAATAGTGGTACTCATGCTTGCACAGAGAGATATTAATAATAAATTGCTTTATATAGATTTCACTGTGAGCCTCCTTTGCAATAGAAGAAATGGTTCATTTCATTTGTCTAGTGAATACTTATTAAGTATGTGCTGTGTTCCACAGCAGTGAGAGAGCTTGATCACATGGTGCTTGGTCTGGTGGAGGGCTGAGACAGTTGTCAAATAACTGTAATCCAATGTGATGAGAGCTTTGATCAAGGAGTTAGAGGAGGCTGTGAGGGCACTCAGCTTGGGATAAGTGTGAACTAGGGGTCAGGAAAAGCTTTCTGGAGGGAGATGCATGTAAGTAAAGACATAGGACAGTAAATCAACCCTGTAAGTTGGCACATTCTTTATAAGATGCCATTTGCAAGAAGGCTCTGAGGGCAACCTAAAACTAAAATTAAGAGGGACAGTATTCAGCTCCTGATGTTTCACAATTGCCCTTCAGGTAGCTAGCTGTTTCTATGTTTGAGCTAGGAAAAGCACCGCCAATACTTTGGCAGGGATGTACAGGAGTTTAGTGTTAATATTCTGCTTCCTAGACTTTACTCATTTTTATCTTTTTGATGTTTCAGTCTCTACTCCGGATCCTGGAGACCCCCAAAGGCCGTGCTGCTTTCAGAGTCTCCAGTGGGTTCAATGGGCTGCTGTCCCTGCTTGCTGACCTGGAAGGTTCTCTGCAGGAGCCCCCACTGCAGAGGTGGGGGGCAGTGTCCCATAGCCAGACGCTGGACCTGGTCCTGCACACCCTCTGTGCTGTCTCTGCAGCACTGCACCTGGACCCTGTCAACAGTGACTTTTTCAGGAGGAATGGACTCTTTGAGAAGCTGACTGAGGACCTCTGCTTGTTGGGCTGTTTTGGGGCCATTGAGGAAGAAGGAGCTCCTCTGCACTCCTGGGAGAACACGAAGGCCAGGCCATTTGCTGATCTACTAAATCTAGCCTTTTCCTCTGCCAGCCCTTTCCCACCCAGGATACAGAGCTGCCTCCAGATCCTCAGTTTCCTGGACAGCATGGCCAGTGGAACCCTCCACCTACGCAGAGACCTGAAGGAGCCCCTGGGCATGGGGCAGGAAGCACCTGTGGATGCCCAGAAGGGAGAAGCTACCAGTGACCCCCAAGGCAACTTTGAGCAGTGGCCAGACCTGGAGGAGAGGTAGAACTTTGCTATTTGCTTCTGCAGTGGGGTCATCAATCTGTCTGTCTCTGGTTTCCTCCCCAGACATCCTGCATGTGTAAGTGGGTAGAAAGCCTAGGCTTCAGGCTGGGTGTGCAGAAATGTCACATGACTTCCTTTTCTTTAAATCAAGTTAACTCTGTCACCAAGCTTCTCTACTATGGGAGCTAAGGGGAAACCACTCTGAGTCAATTCAGGGTGGGGGGATGTTGTTGGGTCCCACAAGAACCAGGGAAGCTTTCCAGTCTTAGAAATTGGGTGCAGAACTCTGTAGATAGTTTCACCTGCTTTGGCATCTTTGCTGCTTCTTGAAGCTTTGGTGCCTGTACCCAGCCTCCTTTATGTGCTGACAGCCTTTTCCTTGTATTCTCTGCCCCTCAGAGCACTGCCAGGAGATGGGGAGGTCATTTGACTTACACAACACAAACTACATTATGCTTTCCAATCATGGACCGCCTCCTGTTCTTATCTGCTGTTTCTAATTCTCCTAGCAAGGACAATCACTCCTTTTACTTCTGTAGGCTAATCTCTTCAATGAGTTCAGACTTCCCTAAACCTCTGTTTACTTTCATTTCTGTGACTCAGAATCTCACGAGAGCTAGGGAGGGCAGAGACCCCCAGCCTTCATCCCCATTCTCCACCCTCATGACCCTTGAAGCCAGAGGGGAAAAACAAAGGAACAAAATAATAATAGTTGGTATCTTTCTTCATTCCTCCAAAGCAGCAATGACAAAACACAGGTTAATATTGTGATAAACTATCCTGCCTACCGCCTCTCTATGTCATCTTGCCTTAACATTATAGGGCACCCTTCTGGAAGACATTATACATTTTTATCCAAAGAAAGTTCTTGTTGGTCAGATTTCATGTTGGCTGTTTGTTGTGAAGGGGATGGATGTCAAATTTCCAACTACAATGATTGTTCTTGTTTGGTTAATCTGGTAAATTAGTTGTTCTCTACTTTTTCAGTCCTGCACAATTTGCTCATTATATAATTATTGCTGGATTTGATTTGCTAATTTTTAAAAGGATTTTTGTTTATGAGAAAATTTGGATTTTTATATCCCTTTCTTGACTATCAAATTTATGCTAGCTTTTAGCATGAGTTGGGCTGTGTTCCCTCATCCTTCTATCAGCTACCAGATAGGCCTTTGCCAGTAAAACCTCATAACCTGATTTTTTTTGGTGAGATTTATTCTCAAGTCATTCTTAGTAAGTTAATTTGCAAGTTTATTTTCCCATTTCATCTAAGTTTTAATTGATTGGCATAAGGCACATTTTATTCTTAGCATTTTGATTTGTGTGCTCTGTCTGTCCTCCAGCACCCTGACATTCTTGGCAGAGGTTCATTAATCAGTGTGTTCTATGAACCAACTTTCAGCATTTTCTGTCACTCATAAATAAATTTCTATGACTTTTTTTAGTCCTTATTATTTCCCTCTACTTTCTTTGAGTTTATTTATTCTGATATTCTTTTTCTTGATTTAATTGATTAGATTACTTTTCAGTCCTGTTTTTAAAATATAAATTTCTCTGTAATTGCTAATTTAGCTGTATCACATGAATTTTATATTGTGTTTTCAATATAATTCAGTTCTAAATATTTCCTAATTTCCCTTATGACTTACAGTTTTTTTATTTTTTCTTCTTTTTAAAAATTTTTATTTAATTGTTGTTCAAGTACAGTTTTCTGTCTTTTACTCCCATCCCAGCCAACCCCCCCAGCCCTTCCCACCTCCCTCCCATCTCCACCCCCCCTAGTTTTTATCATGTGTCCTTTATACGTGTTCCTGTAAACCCTTCCCCTTTTCCCCTGATCTTCCCTCCCCTCTCCCCTCTGGTCACTGTCAGCCTGTTGTCTAGTTCAGTGTCTTTGGTTATATTTTGCTTGTTTGTTTGTTTTGTTGTTTAGGTTCCTGTTAAAGGTGAGTTTTATTCTTGAAGTTTATTTGAATTACAAATTCCCAAAGTTATGGAGTATTTTTGGTCATCTTTTTGTCATCAACTTCTTATTATATCATAATGAGACAAGGTGGATTTATGATGCTAGTCTTTTGAAATTGAATTTGACTTGGTGCCCGAATGTGGTAAATTTTCATGGATGTTTTAAGTGTACTTAAAGAAATGAATATTTTCTAGTTAAGTTCATTGTTCTATTTATGTCTGTTAGATCAAATGTTTCAATTGTCTTGTTCAAATTTATGATTTCTTAATCTGCTTGACATATCAGTTACTAAGTATGTTAAGTATCTTCTATTATAATGGTTGATTTATCAATTTCTATTAATTTTTGCCATATATATCTGAATCTGTTAGAATCACACATATTTATAATTATGTCATCTGGTATAATCAAAAGTTTTATTATATAGTGACCTTTATTTTTTGCCATAATAGTTATGTCTAATAATAATAGGTCTATACCAGCTTTCTTTTGGTTAGTGAATGCCTGGAACTTTTTTATTCTTTTGTCTTAAGTTTTCTGTGTCCTTATGTTTTAGGTGTTTCTCTTGTAAACAAACAGTAAAGAGCTATTTTTTTTCCATTTTTAAAAATTTTATTGTTGTTCAGTACAGTTGTCTGACTTTTCTCTCCACCTCTCCCCCACCACCCCAACCATCTCTATCTCCCTCCCTTGATTCCAGCCCCACTTAGTTTTGTCCATGTGACCTTTATAGTTGTTCCTGAAAACCAATTTTTGTTGTTTTATATTTTTAAAATAATGCTTTAGTTATTTTACTGAAACATGGGCTTTGTTTACATTTTTCATAAATATTAACATATTTTGTTTGACTTCTATTTTTCCTTTTTGTTTGCTATTTGTCTCTGTCTCTTTTGACCTTTTTCTTCTTTTGAATTATTTGAGTTTTTAAATTTAATTTTTTCTATGTACTAGTTTGCAACTTATGTTCTCTGATTAGTCTTTTAGTGGTTACCCTAAAATAATTTAATGGGAATCCTCATAATGTTTAACTATTTACTGTGCACTTTAGTGTTTATGTTTATCCTTCTTCCAGTTAATATGTAAAGACCATAGCACTAAATATCATTACTGTTTCTTAACATATATATTACTGTTGTCCAATATTTTCATTCTATCTAATTTTAGTTAAACCATCAAATAAGAAATTTATGATTATTGTTTATACACAATATACAACACACAATACACAATATAAACAATGTGTATTTAAGTTTACCTACATATTTTTCAATATCTGAGCACAGCATTCTCAAATCTATACCTTCTATGTGGGCTCATTTTCCATCTGCAAGCAAAATCTGTGTTAGACGTTTTTTTTATTGAGGGTCTGTTTGTGGTAAATTGTCTTGTTTCTTTTCTAAAAATGTCTTTATTCCTTCCCTAATTACTGAAAGATAGTTGTTCTGGGTATACATTTTTGATTGACAGTTATTTTCTGACAGCACAGAATGGGAATCAAAAGCTTCTACTGTTGCCATCGAGAAATAACCTACATTTTTAGTGCCCTTCCTTTGAAGGTAATCTGTCATTTTTCTGTGGCTGCTTTTAAATTTTCCATATTCTTGTTTTAGAGTTTTACTATAATGTCTCTTTATTTAGATTAGTTTTGAAATTTGTTCTGCTTGAAATTTATTGGAATTCCTGAATTTGATATCAGGTGTCTTTCATCAATTCTGGATACTCACCTTAATTTACTACCTCTTCCCTATCTTTGTTCTATTATAGTTTTCTAGAACACCAATGATATGTTCACTTTACTTTTTTATTTTCTCTTCCATTTTATCTTCCATTTCTCTTTCACATTTTCCATGTCTTTGTCTCTTTGTACTGTGTTCTGTACAACATCTTTTTCATCTCTTTTCCAACTCACTGGATCTCCTATTAGCTGGGTTTAAGGCTATTTAATCTACCCATTTAGGTTTTGAATTTTTACTTTTAATAGTCATAATTCATGTTTCTAGATACTGTTTGGTTCTTTTTCAAAAGAACTTGATGATTTTATAGCTTTTTTCCCCTCACCCATATTTTTATCTTCTTTATTTCTTCAAATATATGAATCATAATTCTTTTTTTCTGTATCCTTTGAGAGTCTAATTCCTATTTCTTTGTGTGATTTATGATTGTTGACTGTGATTTTGCTCCAAAACTTTCTTTTTCCCAGGCTCCATGTAACCCATCCTTCTTACTCTGACCAGCCTCTCTTTCTTCAGACATGAGAATGAACTTAGTGAGTCTATAGCGACCTGTGTGAGCTAGCCTTGCCCAGATTTCAGGCCTTTTTCTTCTTACTTTGACTTTGGAAAGAATTCCATTTCCCTGGCCTGTCTGTTCTGGCCAGAGGTGTATGTGTTGGGTGGGTGCCTGAGGAGGCCTGTGCCTGACCACCTGGACATGTGAAAGTTAACTTGGGATCTCATTGTTGAACCTTGTTCAACTCATTCCACAAGCTCCTAGAGGGCAAAGAAGTATTTGTCAGCACCAAAGGGCACTTAGTAAGTGGTACTGAATGATGAATGTCTCTGGAGTGTGAGCACTAAACACTTATTTTCGTTTACTTTCCTCTCCAATCCTAGAATATTACCAATGAAGAAACCAAGGCTGAGAAAGGCAAATAACATGGCCGAAGGTCACACATTTACTCACCGATAGAGCCAGTGTTTGAACTCAGGTTTACCTACCAAAGCCTGTGTGTGTATGCATGTATGCGTGTGTGTGTGTGTGTGTGTGTGTGTGTGTGTGTGTGTGTGTGTTCTCCCTGCTTTTTCTAGATACTCCCACAGTAATGGTGATGATTTGCCAAACATTTTGCACAGTAATTTAAAGTTTGGTTTCTAACCTATAGATAGTTTGAACCTAATTCTTTACTAATACTTTCTGTGTCAAATGTCATCCTGGTGTCAAAATGAGGATTTTTTAAAGGTTATAAGAGTAAAATTTCATAAATAGAGAATTTTTTTCTCATTAAAGGATATATGCCACCCTTGACATTCCCTAATGGTTAGAGAAGTGAAACTTAGCCTGTCCTGAGTGTCAGGTAAAGGGCAGGGCAGTGGGCTGGGAGTACATGACATGGGGCTCAGCTCTTCCCTCCACTGACACTTGGGAAAGCCAGCTTCACGCTGGCCTGAGAAGCCAGCATTTGTGCTGACAGGCGGCTTTCTAAAATGCAGATCTGCAGCCTAGATAGAGACAGCAGGGTCAGAGAAACAATGGAGCCTCCCAGAGCTGGAGACTTCCCTTAACTTTAAATGACATTAAGCAATTTACTTAAGCTCTCTGAAGCTGTTTTCTGTATAATGGGAGAATCAATATGTATGTTGTTTAGGAACTTAATGGCTCGAACATTATAAAACATCTGGAATAGGACTTAGTAATCACTCAAGAAATATCATAACTTGCTAGGTTCATAACCTAGCAAGATTGGACTGTCTGGATGCACATATACTATGCTGTCAACTGGAAGGACCCAGTGAAGGTGCTTGGTAAACTGTACAGGTGAAGCACTCAAACCTTTTGCCTTTTGCATGGTAGCTTAGGTGCAAACATTGCCACATGCCCATGCCTCCAGGGTAGTCTAGGCATTTGCTGGAATTAGAAGCTCCACACACCAGGCTGCATTTGCATCTGACTTTTTGCAGCTCCCTCTGAGGCCTGTGTGTGCTAAGATGGAGGCACACTGGAGGTGTCTCTCTGAGGCTGGTCCCCCTCTTGGTCCTCTCTGACACCACCACCCCATTCTCTAAGGATCTATGTCTGAGCATGTCTGGATCTAGACCTTAAGTGTCCTTGGAGGATGTTCTGGCTACCTCCCTGCTGCGTAGGCCACAGTTCCCTGATCAGTCACCTCCCATGTGGGTCTTGCTCTGTTACATTTTGCCTTCAAATCGGGCTGGCTTTTCCATGTTCCTCTGGATGGCCATGGATTAAGTATAGGGTATGTGTGTATGTCTGTGTGCACATGTGTGGGTACTTGTGTATGCTAGTGTTTTTAGTACATTGGCAGTTGAACATGCTTCTCAGGTATGAGGATCCTGCTTAGCAGGAAGCATCTGCTTCACTTCTGTTCTCCATCTGCAGAGCCCTGGCCTCTCAGGGTCCTTTCTCTTAGATGGCAGTTACCCTGTGGTAGCTTTTGTGATTAGTGGAGCTCAGACTATTTTAACTGCCACATAGCCTGATATGGAGCTGGTCTCTTCCCTGTTGCAGAGCGACTGCTCCAGCTGATGTGCCTAATCTTTCCAGAGTGTGCTGGTCCTGCTTCTCCTCAGAGGTGGCTGCCTCTGCCTGCACCTTTCTTACAACTTCCTTCCCAATACAGCCGTCTGAGTCCTGACAGCTTGGGTCTGGGATTTTCTTTTTCTTTTTTTGTTGTTTTTCAAGTACAATTGTCTCCATTTTTCCCCCGCCACTCTCCCCTGCCCTATCCACCCCCACCTCCCACCTTCAATCCTACCTCCCCTTGGCTTTGTTTATGGGTCCTTTATACATGTTCCTTGACAACCCTTCCCTTTCTTTCCCTTATTTCCCCCTCCCCCTCCCCTCTGGTGTTATTCTCAGTTTGTTCTTTATTTCAATGTCTGGTTATATTTTGCTTGCTTGTTTGTTTTGTTGATTAGGTTCCACTTACAGGTGAAGTCATATGGTATTTGTCTTTCATTGCCTGGCTTACTACACTTAGCATAGTGCTCATCAGGTCCATCCGTGCTGTTGCAAAGGGTAAGAGCTCCTTTTTTTCTGTTGATAGTATTCCATCATGTAAATGTACCATAGTTTTTTTTAATCCACTCATTTACTGATGGTATGGGATTTTCAATAAGCACTCAGGGAAAGCCAGCTCATTGCCAGGTATTGGTTAGTACTTGGGAGAAGAGGAAAAATGATGCCTGCCCAGCCCTGCACCCTCACATAAGAGAACCAAATGTGTGGTTTAATCATTACACCCATGTGGGTTCTATGATAGGGAAGCTTCAGAAATTAAGGGGGAACAGAGTAGTGTATCCAATACAGTCTCAGGGTGAATTGGCAAGGCCTTCAAGGATATGGGGATCACAAAATTAAGCTGTGATAAAAAAGGAGAGAGTTACCTGAGTTAAGATGGGTTGGGGAAGGCATTCTAAGACCTGGAGGAGGAACTAAAAAAACTAAATCATGTTGAGTGAGGAAGGCTCCAGCCTTTGGTAGGAATTGCTGAGACTTAGAGCTTCAGACTGGAGCCCAGCAGTGGGTCCTGAGCCCAGCAGTGGGTATTCAGGCATGAATGGCCTTGCCAACTGTTATTTCCTGAGGAGCAGGTTCAGGGGAGCAGGCAGGCATGTTACAGAGGCCACTGTAGTGTATGAGTGTGTATTGGGAGGATGGATGGGTAGAAACAAGAATGGGGAGGAGAGGAGTGCAGGAGATGTTAGTTTGTCCTAGAGATTGCAATGGCTTGAATAAGACAGTGGCACTACTAGTAGGAGAATGTTTTAAGACATGTTTAGGACATAGCATTTCCAGGCCTTGGTAACCAATTAGATGAGGGTGGGAGTGGGAGTGCCTGGCCCCAGGCTCTAAGAGAGGCATCAGAGGAATGTGTGGTTTGAAAGAAGATAGTGGCTGTCTAGAACAAGTGATGTGAATTGACAAAATATTTCCATATTACTTCTAATTTTTAAACTAGTCACTTGGGAATCCACAGGCCTTTGTAAGAAGAGACAGAGAATTTTAATCCTGCCCCCTGAATTTCCATAGAGTTCAGATAAGGCATAGTCTGATTTCCATATCTAAACAGGAAATATGCCAGGATCTGAGCTGCCATCCAGTGATGCTGGGTTACTGGGACAACAGGAAGGGGGTCAGGCTGTGACAGCTAAGCATAGGCACTGTGTGAGGCGACAAGGTCTCACCGGTTCAGATGCCCTCACAGGTCTGTAGGGTTCTTCAGGTGAAATAACATCATTCTCACTTTCCAAATTTTGGCCAAGCATTCCCCTTTCCCCATTCCCCTCAATGGGCTCCCACAGATACAGATAATTATGTATTTTGTTGCCCAGAAATTTCATTTAGTTTTTCCCATAAAATAAAAGATTCATTTTTCATTTTCACCAATAATTTTATGGATTTGGATATCTTGAGTATGCCAGCTATCTCCCATGTGGTATAACATTGATTGTTTTCAATCAGTCTCATAATTTGATTGCTATCAACTTCAACTAGTCTACCCAGCCATGGGGCATCCGGTGAGAAATCTCCAGCACAAAACTTCACAAACTCCTTTGGACAATTCAGATCAGTCACAGCACCTTCTACATAGACTACACAAATCTTTTTTTTTGCGTTTTTACTTTTGAAAAAACAAAGCATATAACATGCTGAAAATGTTGCTTATTTTCTTCTACCTTCAATATTAAAATGGCTACAAAAATTCACCAATTTTGATAAATTGTTTTTATTTTTGTTCTTTTAAAACTTTCAAAAATATATTTTATTGTTTATGCTGCTACAGTTGTCCATTTCCTCTGCTTTATTCCCCTCCACCCTGCACACCCCATCACACCCACCTCCCCCCTTCTCCTTAGTTCATGACCATTGGTCATACATGTAAGTTCTTTGGCTTCTACATTTCCTATACTATTCCTAACCTCCCCTTGTCTATTTTCTTTTTTTTTAAATTTTAATTGTTTTTCTTGTACAGTTTTCTGTCTTTTACTCTCATCCCAGCCCACCACCCCAACCCTCCCCACCTCCCTCCCATTTCCACCCCCCCCTAGTTTTTGTCCATGTGTCTTTTAT
Source organism: Anoura caudifer (assembly GCA_004027475.1). Lineage (NCBI taxonomy): Eukaryota > Metazoa > Chordata > Mammalia > Chiroptera > Phyllostomidae > Anoura > Anoura caudifer. The sequence goes on from PVKU01001774.1 coordinate 110,571, forward strand.
ACTTGTCGCTCTAAACCCTTCCCCTTTTCCCCTGAAATTCCCTCCCCTCTCCCCTCTGCTGACTGTCAGCCTGTTCTCAATTTCAGTGTCTTTGGTTGTATTTTGCTTGTTTGTTTGTTTTGTTGATTATGTTCCCTTGTCTATTTTCTACCTACCATTTATGCTACTTATTCCCTGTACCTTCCCCCCATTCATTCCTCCTCTTCCCTGCTGATAACCCTCCATGTGATCTCCATTGCTGTGATTCTATTCCTGTTCTAGTTGTTTTCTTAGTTTGGTTTTGTTTTTGTTTCTTTTAGGTTTGGTTGTTGGTAGTTGTGAGTTTGTTGTCATTTTACTATTCATATTTTTGATCTCCTTTTTCTTAGATAAGTCCCATTAACATTTCATACAATAAGGGCTTAGTGATGATGAACTCCTTTAACTTCACCTTATCTGGGAAGCACTTTATCTGTCCTCCCATTCTAAATGATAGTTTTGCTGGATAGAGTCATCTTGGATGTGGGTCCTTCCTTTCATGACTTGGAATACTTCTTTCCAGCCCCTTCTTGCCTGCAAGATTTCTTTTGAGAAATGAGCTGATAGTCTTATGGGGACTCCTTTGTAAGTAGCTGTCTCCTTTTCTCTTGCTGCTTTTAAGATTCTCTCCTTATCTTTAATCTTGAGTAATGTAATTGTGAGGTCCTCTGGTTTGTGCTTCCTTGGGTCCAACTTCTTTGGGACTCTCTGGGCTTCCTGGACTTCCTGGAAATCTATTTCCTTTGCCAGATTGAGGAAGTTCTCCTTTGTTATTTTTTCAGATAAGTTTTTAATTTCTTGTTCTTCCTCTTCTTATTCTGGCACACCTATGATCAGAAGTTGGAACGTTTATAGTTGTCATGGAGGTTCCTAAGCCTCTCATTTTTTATATTCTTGTTTCTTGATTCTGTTCTGGTTGAATGTTTCTTTCTTCCTTCTGATCCAAATTTTTGATACAAGCCCCAGTTTCCTTGTAGAAACTTTTGGTTCCCTGTACATTTTCCTTTATTTCACTTTTCATAGTCTTCACTTTTTCCTCTATTCTGTGACCATACTCAACCAATTTTGTGAACATCCTGATTACCAGAATTTTGAACTCTGCATCTGATAGGTTGGCTATCTTGGTGTTGCTTAGTGGTATTTTTTCTGGAGCTGTGATCTGTTCTTTCATTTGGGCCATTTTTTTGTCTTGGTGTGCCTGTTATATTGTAAGTGGTGGAGCCTTCAATATTCACCAGGGCAGGGCAACCCATGTGGTTGGGTTATGGCACTGTATGTGGGGGAAGGTTTGAGAGGGAACAGGGCCACTTATTCAGCTCTCTGCCAGTTTTCAGTCATTTCTGTCACTACCCACAAGCAAATTGGGCCCTCTGGTGCTGATTTCCAGGTGGGTGGTTTTGTGTATGTTTTAGGTCTCTGTGGGTCTCGCCAACAGAACTCTTCTGTGAGACTAGGAGTTTCTCCTGCCACCTCAGCCCCCAGAGATTTTTTCAGTCAGAGGTTTTGAGGCTTTATGTCCCTGTGCTGTAACCCTGGGTTGTGCAGTCTGTCTCAATCCCTAGTTGTTCCTCCCAGTTTATGCAAATGCAGAAGTAGGACTGCCTGCTTCACCAGCTGCTACCTTGCTGTGAGTCCTCTTCACCTGGCTGCCCTCCTCCACCCCTCCTACCGGTCTGGATGAATGTTTCTTCTTTAACTTCTTAGTTGTCAGACTTCCATACAGTTTGATTTTCTGTCGGTTCTGGCTCATTTTTTTTGTTTGTTTTTAAATTTGTTGTTGTCCTTTTTTTGGTTGTGGGAGGAGGCACAGTGTATCTACCTACACTTATGTATGAGACCTGGAAGTCTTGATAAGTTTTTTTAAAATGCCCACTGATATGATGGCTGTTGCAATACAATCTAACAAAATTGTTTCAAATGAAGTTAAAGACAACTAAATTTTACTTGAACCATCTTACAGAAAAAACCGAATGGACTTTCTGGCCAACCCAATGTTCTCAATTTGATGCAATACAACCGTTAAGATATTTTTTTCACTGCTGGAAACAGTTTTTGAACTCATTGATTTTGATGCCTTTTAGTGCTCCTGCCATTTTTTTGTTTCACCTCTTTTACATCAGCAAAATATTTCATTTGAGGACTTTTTTTTCATGTGGAAACTAAAAAAATTTCTCTCAGGGCGAGATTGGATGAATAGAGAGGGTAGGGCACAAGGGTTATGCCATTTTTGGTCAAAAACTGCTGAATACTCAGCACAGTGTGGGCAGGTGCGGTCATAATTCACCCATCATGAAATGGAAAAACATGTTAAAGGAATCTTAAAAAAAAGTCACTGAAGCCAAATGCAACCTGTCACAACAATGCTAGCTGGTACACTGATACAGATGACTTCCTAGAATACTCATCTCATAGAGAAAGCCTGTAGTACGAGGGGCCTACCATCCAGAAGATAATACAGATATTTTTGGTGGTCCCCCTCATATGTACCCTGACTGGGGATTGAAACTCTAACCTAGGTATGTGCCCTGACTAGGGACCAAACGCACAACCTTTTGTTGGGTGGGATGACACTACAACCAACTGAACCACCCAGCCAGGAGAAAACTTGGATTTTTGGAGACTTTTATTTTGCTGTAATGTAAACATTTTAATCTATAAATTTTCTTCTAAGCACTGCTTTAGCAGCACATCATAAATTTTTATTAAAATAAAAATTTTATTTAAGTTCAAAATATTAAAATTTTTCTTGAAACTTTCTCTTTGACCCATAGACTATTTAGAAATATGTCAATTACAATATGTGCATACTTAATACCACCTAAGTGTACACTTAAAATGGTTAAGAGAGTAAGTTTTATATTATGTGTATTTTACCACAGTAAAAAAAGAAGTATGTTGTTTAATTCCAAGTACTAGAAGATTTTTCTGTTTTATTTTTTTATTTTATTGATTATGCTGTTACAGTTGTCCCATTTTTTTCTCCCCTTACTCCCCTCCAAACTGCAACTCTACTCCCACCAGCATTCCCCCACCTTAGTTCATATCCATGGGTCGTACATATAAGGTCTTTGGCTTCTACATTTCCTATACTATTCTTAACCTCCCCTGTCTATTTTATACCTACTATTTATGTTTCTTATACCCTGTACCCTTGACCCCCATTCTCCTCCCTCCCCACTGATAACTCCCCGTGTGATCTCCATTGCTGTGATTCTATTTCTCTTCCTGTTATTAACTTAGTGTTTTTTTAGGTTCAGTTGTTTATAGTTGTGAGTTTATTGTCATTTTACTGTTCATAGCTTTGATCTTATTCTTTTTCTTAGCTAAGTCTCTTTAACATTTCACATAATAAGGGCTTGGTGATGATCAACTCCTTTAACTTGACCTTATCTGGGAAGAACTTTATCTGACACCCATTTTATTTGCCCTTTTACTATAAATGATAGCTTTGCTAGATAGAGTAATCTTGGATTTAAGTCCTTGCTTTTATGCCTTTTCATGCCTTGAATACTTCTTCCAGCCCCTTCTTGCCTGCCAATTTTCTTTTCAGAAATCAGCTGTTAGCCTTATGGGAACTCCTTTGTAGGTAACTGTCTTTTTCTCTTGCTGATTTTAAGATTATCTCCTATCTTTAATCTTGGGTAATGTAATTATGATGTACTTTTGTGTGTACTTCCTTGGGTCCAACTTTTTTTGGAACTCTTTGAGCTTCCTGGACTTCCTGGAAATCTATTTCCTTTGCCAGATTGGGGAAGTTCTCCTTCATTATTTGTTCAGATAAGTTTTCAATTTCTTGCTCTTCCTCTTCTCCTTTTGGCACCCCTATGATTCAGATGTTGGAACATTTAAAGATATCCTGGAGGTTCCTAAAGCTCTCCTCATTTTTTTGAATTCTTGTTTCTTGATTCTGTTCTGGTTGAATGTTTCTTTCTTCCTTCTGGTCCAAACCATTGATTTGAATCCCAGTTTACTTCCCTTCACTGTTGGTTCCCTGTATATTTTTCTTTATTTCACTTTTCATAGTCTTCACTTCTTCCTCTATTTTGCAACCATACTCAACCATTTCTGTGAGCATCCTTATTACCAGTGTTTTGAACTCTGCATCTGATAGGTTGGCTATGTCTTCATTGCTTAGTTCTATTTTTGGAGTTTTGATCTGTTCTTTAACTTAGACCATATTTCTTTGTTTCTGTGCACCTGTTACATATTAAGGGGTGGAACCTTAGGTGTTCACTAGGGGGGGTCCACCCACTTCACTGTGTTCTGGTGCTGTATATAGGGGAGGTGTCAGAGAGGGACTAATGCTGCTTGCTTGGCTCTAACCCACTTTCAGTCATGTCCCTTGCTTCACAAAAGCAGATTGTGACATTTCTGGTGCTGATTCTTGGGTGGGTGATTTTGTGTATGTTCTAGGATCTTGTGGGTCTCTCCAATGGACTCTCTTGTGAGACTGGGAGTTTCTCCTGCTGCTGCAACCCCTAGAAGTTTTTACAGCCAGAATTTTTTGAGGCTTTAGTTTCCCATGCTGGAACCTGCATTTCAGTCTGTCTTGCTTCCCCAGTTGTTCCTCCTGGTTTATCAGCACATGAATGTGGGACTGCCCAGACCTCCAGCAGCACCCTTGTTGCATATCCTCACAGCCCTGGCTTCCTGTCTCTGCCCCTCCCAGCAGTCTGGATAAATGTTTCTTTAACTCCTTGGTTGTTGGACTTCCATATAGTTCAATTTTCTGGCAGTTCTGGTTGTTTTTGTTTTTAAATTGGTTGTTATCCTTCTTTTGGTTGTGCAAGGAAGTGAAGCATATCTTCCTATGCCTCCTTCTGAGCCAGAAGCCCTGTTTTCTTTCTATTATGCACGTTTAATTTTGTTATGTTTAGAGAATACACCTTGCATGAATTTATTTATTTGAAATGTGTTACAGTTTGATTTGTGACCCAGAACCCATCTTTTTTCATACCTTTTTATTGTTATTCAAGTACAGTTGTTTCTATTCCCCTCTATAAATCATCCCCACCCAAGTTATCCCTACCTCCCACCTTCAATGCTACCCCCCTTTTTGCTTTGTCCATGTGTCCTTTATACATTTTCCTTGACAACCCATTCCCTCCCCCCCATTATTCTCTCCCACCTCCCCTCTGGTGTTATTGTCAGTTTGTTCTTAATTTCAATGTCTCTGGTTATATTTTGCTTGCTTGTTTGTTTTGTTGATTAGGTTCCACTTATAGGTGAGATTGTATGGTACTTGTCGTTCACTGTCTGGCTTATTTCACTTAGTATAATGCTCTCCAGATCCATCCAACCTATGTACCCCAATATTCATAGCAGAATACATCTGATTTTTGACAAATGTTCCATGAAAATTTGAAAATAATGTGTATTCTGCAGTTGTTTGGTGGAGTGTTTTATAAATGTCCATTACATCAGTTGGTTTATGGTGTTCAGTTCTGTCTTTGATGATTTTCTCACTACTTTTTAAATCAATTACTGAGAAAAAGGTGTTGAATTATATATAAGTGAGGATTTATCCATTTCTCCTTTTACTTTTACCAGTTTTTCTTAGTGAATTTTGATGTTCTTTCATGAAGTGCCTACACATTTTGGATGCTATGCCTCCTTTAATCATTATGCAATAAAACCTGTTTATTCCTGGGAATATTCCTTGCTCTGAATTTCTCTTTCTCTAAAATTAATAGGGGGAGTTGGGGGCACAATGGAGACAACTGTACTTGAACAACAATTAAAAAAGAAAATAAATAAATAAAATCAGAGCTTTGCTGGAAAACATTAAATTAAATTAAATTAATAGTGACACAGCCAGCTTTCTTTGGATTAATGTTAGCATGGTATAAGGTTTTTCTTTTACCTTTAGCTTATTTATATCATTATATTTAAAGTGGGTTTCTTGTAGGTGGCATATAGTTTGGCTTTTTACTTTTTTTCATTCTGATGATATGTGTCTATTAATTTGTATATGTAAACCATTTTATTCAATGTAATTTTTGATGTGTTTGACTTTAAGCCTACCATCTTATTTGTTTACTCTTTGTTTTCTCTTTTTTTGCTCCTTTATGTCTCTTTTCCTACTTTTTTGTGGATTATCTTAATATACTGTATTTTATTATTCTATTTGAATTTATCTACTGAATTTTTGACTATTTTCCTTTGTTAGGCTTCTTTTGTGCTTGCTCTAAGAATTACAATATACATCCTTAATTTTTAACAGCCTACATAGAATTCATGCTTTGCTACTTTGAATGAAATATAGAAAATTTACCTTTATCCAGGTCCCTTTGTCTTCCCCTATTTCTGTTATAGTTGTCATATGCATTATATCTACAATTTGCTTTAACCATTATACATGTTTTAAGAACTTAATAGACAAAATAGTCTATTATATTTATCCAAACATTTATCATTTCTGTTGTTCTCTTGCGATTTCTGAATATCCAAGTTCCTTCCTGTTATTATTTCTTCTGATCTGAAAAACTTCTTTTAGTATTATTTTTAAAGAAAATCTGATGACAAGAAATTCTCTTTGTTTCCCTTTCTCTGGGAATATATTTATTTTTGCCTTCATTCCTGAAAGATATTTTTGCTGGATATGAACTTCTGTGAGTTTCTTTTTAGTAATTTAAAAACATTTTCCCCTCCCTTTCTCATGAGAAAATTCAGTCATTCATATTGTTGTTTCCCTATATATGTGTGGTTTTTCTCCAGCTGCTTTCAAGATTTTTTTTCATTGTCTTGAAGATTCAACAGTTGATTATAATATGTCTGAGCATGGATTTTGTTGTTGTTATTGATGTTGATTTTGTTTGGGTTTAGCTAAGATTCTTGAACCTTTACGGTTAAGTATTTCACCAGATTTGAAGAATTATTGGCTAAAATCTTCCTGAACATTTTTTTATTTGTATACCTCACACTTCCTTCTCTTTTTCTGGAACTCCAATAAGAGATTCTTTGGTATCATGACATGACCTTGAGGCTTTCTTCATTTTTTATTCAGATTGGGCAATTTCTACTGATCTAACTTCAAATTCATGCACTCTTTCTTTTCTTATCTCATCTATTGTTCTCATTCAGTGAGATTTTAAAGTTTTAGTTATTGTAATTTTCAGTTCTTAACTTTTTGGATTATTTTCCTTTACTGAGACTTTTTAGTTTTTCATTCATTTCAATAACACTAACCCTTGCTTCTTGGAGCCTGGTTAATAATAGCTGCCTGAAAGTTTTTGTTCAATAATTCAACATCTGTGTCATTTCAGACTTAGCACCTGTTGATTACATTTTCCTTGGTGAGATATTGAGATTTACCTGTTTAATTCTATGCTCAGTAATTTTAGATCGAATCCCAGATATTGTGAATGTCATGAATTCTGGCTCTTGTTAACATCTTCTGGAGAATGTAAATTATTTTTTTTGCCAGGCAGTTGACCCATTTGGGGTTCAGGCTACAAGTTTTTACCCAGCTTCTCTATGAGTTCAGTTTTAAAAGATTTTACAGGGTGTTTTGATCTATTCAGCACTTGCTGCATGTGGTACCCAGTCTTGGGTGGTGGTCTGCCACCAAGTTCAGTTCTCAAAGCCTTTAGAATGTGGTTTAGGGTCTGATCTCCACATGTGCAGCTCAGAATTTAGCCCAGAGTTTGATGCAGAGCTCAAAGGTGTCGTTTCCTTAAGCCTTTTCCTCTTTACCATCTCCCCAATATTTTCTGGCTCCTAGGGCCCCTTTCCTTCTCTTCTGTCTAGAAAATCACACTTTTGTTTCTCTACTCTGCCAACCACTTCCCATAACTGCACCTGTCTTTGGGGCCAAGCAGGTAGAGGAAAAATAGAGACAAAAACAAGGGGAGAGGTTGCCTATACTTTTGGGACCTCTAGTCAGAGAAAAATGATTCTCCTCCCCATGAGTTTCAGATGGCTGTTTAGCCACTGCTTCTGCTGAGAGATTGCCTGATGACTAGGTTAAGAAAAAATGGAGAAATCCAAAAAATGTTCCAGGGGTTCTCCCCCAGTCTCTGGAGGCACTTCATTTCCTGCTCCTCAGAGCAGGAATAGAGCACTGCTCTTAAATCTCTGTGTGCCCAGTCTATACCTGGTGCACACTGCTGGGTTTCAGGCTCCCTGTGGAGTCCATACCAGGGGATGCTGGAGGGAAAAGCCCAGGAAACTCATTGTCAGTTGCATGGTACCTCTGTAAGGAGAGTATAGTATTGTTAGCTTCATTGTATAGTTGGGGGAAATTAGGCTCAAATGAAGAAATTCAAGGTAATGTAGATAATAAATGTGAGACTGAAGATGTGTATCATGGCCTCTATTCGAAAGATCCAGAAAGGTCTGTGAAAAACAGAGGAGACTAGAAAACTGATATCCTGCTTCTCTTCTGTCTGTAGGATGGATGAAGGTGATGCTGTGATCATGCATCCTGGGATCCTGTGCATCATGGTTAGGCTGTTGCCTCGGTTGTACCATGAAGATCACCCGCAGGTATTTGTTGATAACACATATTTGTCTCTTTTTTCACATGACTGATCTTTTTTTAAAGGTCTTTTTTTAAAGGTTTTATTTATTTATTTTTAAAGACCAGGAGGGAGGTAGAAAGAGAGGGAGAGAAACATCAATGTGTGGTTGCCTCTAATGGTCCTCACTGGGACCTGGCCTGCAACCCAGCCATGTACCCTGACTGGAAATCAAACTGGTGACCCTTTGGTTCACAGTCTGTGCTCAATCCATTCAGCTACACCAGCCAGGGCTTCACATGACTGATCTTGTAAGTTCCTTCTGACTGGAGACTTGGTTTTCCCTTTTGCCTTTGCTCTCAGTACCCTGCGTAAGCATAGCCACTCTTGCCACATGCCTTCTGCAGGGAGTGTCAATGTATCTGAGACCCTTGAGTGAGTTCTGTCCGCCTCTCAAGACCATTGGAAACAGATCACTTCTGTTGGTGTAGTGACCTTGTAAAACACAGCAGCTAAACAAAACTCAACTGAAATGATTTCACCTTTGTGAGGAAAGTCCAGGATGCTAAGGACAACATTGGGGATTGATGGGACCTTTGCTCTCTGTGTATTCATCTGTCTCACAGGTGTGGCCACAATCCTGGCTCTGTGCTCTGTGCAGGATGTGCTGGGCTAACAAGATGGACACTATTCATGGAACTTGCATCTACAGTGGGGACCAGGAGGTGGTGACAGTGCAGACAGACTAAATAAATATGCTCAAAAGTGAATATCCAATTACAATTCATGACAAATGATATCAAGGGAAAAATCCAGGGTGCTGAGAGAGAATAATGACAATGGAAGTGGGAGGAAGACATAATTAAATTTAACTTAGACAAAGGAGAGAAGGTCAGGGAAGCCATCTCTTAGATGGTGACATTTAAGCAGAGCCCTGAAAGATGTGTATAAATTAATCAGCTGGGCAGGCACCTGCTGCAGGTGGCTTGGGTGAAGGCAGCCAGAGGGAGAGTGGGAAACACGTGAGGCATGAGGTGGGGCAGGCAGAGGAAGGTGGGAGCCTTGCCCACAGTGTGGAGATATTCCTGGGAAACAAGCAACTCTCTCAAATGAGTGTGAGATGGCACTATTAGGTTTTTGTATTAAAAACATGTCTATGGGAAGGAAGATGGCAGTGTGATAGGAAGGAGCAGATTCCATTCCCCCCTGTGCACGGGAGAGGAACCTGGCCGATCTGCAGAGAAATGGAGTGGTCAACCAGTGGAAACACAGCATATTTGAAAGTAGGAGATCAAAGGTTGTAGCAGACATTGAAAAATCAGATGGTAAGGAGAGTACTTCAGAACAATAAGAGCCCAGGGATCAGCATGGAGAACAGGGCAGCTGAGGCCCTGGCCCTGGAGCTTGCCAGGCCTGCTACTGGGCTCTAGGGAGGGAGCTGGGTCCACGTGCGACAGCACATGGCTGCACGACCAAAAACTCCCTCGCACAAATGGAGACAACTGCATGTGACCCTGGGCACTTGTGCATGTGGCAGCAGATGCCTGCTTAATTGGAGACCTGTGGCCCACACTGGGAACCTGGGGAGTGTGAGCCATCCATGAGAGAATTGGAGCTCACTACTGTGAAATTGGGGTGAGTGCACGGCGTAGGAGACCCGAGCTCACACCCATGAACTCGGGAAAGTGCGTGCTGCCCAGGAGGCTCAGAACACATGACCGAGGCCCTGTGGGAAGAAGTGCCAGGCTAGCCCTGGGAGGATTAGCCTAAAGATAACTGAGTGCTGAACAGGGAGAAAAGCGATACCGTCACCCCTCAGCCTTTGCAGTCAGCAAGACCAGAAAATCCAGCTTGGCAAGTGTGAAAACAGAAAGAGGTTTTGTTTGTTTGTTTGTTTGTTTGTTTCTTCAATTATCTTTTTTAAATTTTTAAATTATTTTTTCATTATTTTTATCTTTTTACTCCTCAACTCCTTTTGCTTCTCTTTACTTCTTTCTTGTTTTATTCCCTCCTTCTTTCTTTCAAATTTTGTCTCTACTTCCTTCCTCTTTTTTCTTCCTTTTTCATTTTTTCTTCCCCTTTTCTCTTTTTAAATACCAATGAGTGAGACAAAAAAAAAAAAAAAAACAAAACAAACAAACAAACCAAAAACAAAAAAACTGGAATAGTGAAAAAACTAGAGTTGGTCCCAAAGAGGGGGCATGCCAACAGCTGAGACAGTAGAAGCTGTGATCACCAGGATACCCAAAGTAGACTGCACCACTGAATCTCACAGGTATTCTAGAACAGAAGTTCACATCATAAACCCAGGGAGCCAGAACAGATCCATTTAAGAAGCTGAGGCTAACAAGAAGAGTCTCACAAACAATGGGAAGACAAAGAAACAATCCCCAAATGAAAGGAAAGGAGGAAGCCCCAGAAAGAATGCTAAATGAAATGGAGGCACCTCAACTATCAGATATTGAGTTTGAAGCAATGGTTGTCAGGAAGCTCCATGAGCTCACAATGAGCTACCAGAAACTACAGGGAAGCTACAATGAATTCACTGCAAACTATACCAACATGAAAAAGGAAAGAGAAACTATCAACAAGGGCCAAGAGGAAATGAAGAATACAATTTCTGAACTGAAGAAAACAGTAGAAGGAATCAAAAGTAAGACTGATGAAGCGGAAGATTGGATCAGTGAGCTCGAGGACAAAGTAGAAAAAAACACCCAGAAAGAGTGAGAAAAGGAAAAGAGGCTCAGAAAGAATGAAGAGGGATTAAGAGAAATGCAAGACAGTATGAAACATAATAATATCCGTATAATAGGGATACCAGAAGGAGAAGAAGAAGAGCAAGGGGTAGAAAGCCTATTTGAAAAAGTAATGATGGGAAACTTCTCTAATTTGATGAGAGAAAAAGTCACACAAATCCAGGAAACACAGAGAGTCCCAATTAAGAGGAACCCAAAAAGGCCCACTTCAAGACACATCATAATTAAAATGGCAAAATTCCAAGACAAAGAGAGAATCTTAAAGGCAGCAAGGGAGAAAAAGGAAGTAACATACAAGGAAGCCCTGATAAGGTTAGCAGCTGACTTATCTATGGAAATGCTCCAAACCAGAAGAGAATGGCAAGAAATATTCCAAGTAATGAGAACCAAAGGCCTGCAACCAACACTACTTTACCCAGCATGGCTTTCAATCAAGATAGAAGGCCAAATAAGGAGCTTCCCAGACAAAAGAATACACCTCTACCAAACCAGTTCTGCAAGGGACTGCTTTAAGGAAAGGAAGGAAGAGAGAGAGAGGGAGAGAGGGGGGAGAGAGACAGGTACAAAAATGGCAATGAATAAGTACCTATCAATAACAACCTTAAGTGTAGATGGATTAAATGCTCCAGTCAAAAGACAATAGAAGGGCTGAATGGATAAGAAAGCATGACCCACACATATGCTGCCTACAAGAGACCCATCTCAGGACAAAAGACCTACACAGACTCAAAATGTAGGGATGGAAACAAATTTTCCAAGCAAATGGACAGGAAAAAAGGCCGGGGTAGCAATACTGATATCAGACAAAATAGACTTCAAAAGAAGGGCCGTAAAGAGAGATCCAGAAGGTTACTTCATAATACTGAAGAGAAGAATCCACCAAGAAGACATAAAATCGTAAATATATGTGCACCCAACATAGGAGCACCTAAATACATAAAGAAAATCTTGGAGTACTTCAAGAAAGATATTGACAGCAACACAATTATAGTAGGGGATTTTAACACCCCACTGTCAAAAATGGACAGATCTTCCAAACAAAATATCAACAAAGATATTGTGGCATTGAACAACACTCTAGATGAAATGGACTTAACTGATACATATAGAGCCCTTCATCCTAAAGAAACTAAATACACATTCTTTTCAAATGTACATGGAACATTTTCAAAGATAGACCACATGATAGGACACAAAAGATGCCTCAATAGATTCAAAAAAATTGAAATCATACCAAGCATTTTCTCTGACCACAGGGACTGAAACTAGAAACCAATCCCAAGGGGAAAACTCAAAAACACTCAAACTCATGGAAATTGATTACCATGCTATTAAACAATGAATGGGTCAAGAATGAGATCAAGGAAGAAATCAAACAGTTTCCGGAAACAAATGAAAATGAACTTACAACAACCCAAAACTTATGGGCTCTGCAAAGGAAGTCCTGAGTGGGAAGTTCATGGTGATACAGGCTTACCTAAAAATAAAGAAATATTTCAAATGAACAACCTAACCCTAAACCTATAAGAACTCAAAGAACAGCAAGGACAGCCCAGAGCAAATAGGAGGAAGGAAATAACCAAGATCAGAGCAGAACTAAAGGATATAGAGACTAAAAGCACAATTCTAAGGATCAATGAATTCAGGAGCTGATTCTTTGAAAGATAAGCAAAATTGACAAGCCTTTAAGCAGGCTCATCAAGAAAAAAAGAGAGAAGACCCAAATAAACATAATCAGAAATGAAAGAGGAGAGATTACAACCGACACCACAGAAATACAAAGGATTGTAAGAAATTACTATGAGGAACTGTACACCAAGAAATTGAAAACCTAGGTGAAATGGACAAGTTTCTAGAATAATATAATCTTCCAAAACTCAATGAAGAAGAAGCGGAAAGCCTGAACAGACCAATAACAGCAGATGAAATTGAAGCAGTAATCAAAAAACTCCTGACACACAAAAGCCCTGGACCAGATGGTTTCATGGGAGAATTTTACAAAGCATTTAAGGAAGACCTAACTCCTATACTTCACAGACTATTCAAAAAAATCCAAAATGATGGAAGAGTCCCAAACTCTCTTTATGAAACCAGCATCATCCTAATCCCAAAACCAGATAAAGACACAACAAAGAAAGAAAATTTCAGGCCATTATTGCTGATGAACATACATGCTAAAATCCTCAACAAAATATTGACAAACTGTGTCCAACAATACATTAAAAAGATCATACACCATGACCAAGTGGAATTCATCCCAGGGATGCAAGGATGGTTCAACATTTGCAAATCAGTAAATGTAATACATCACATAAACAAAAGCAAAGACAAAAATCACAGGATCATATCAATAGATGCAGAAAAAGCATTTGATTAGGTACAGCACCCATTTATGATAAAAACACTCAGCAAAGTGGGAATAGAGGGACCATTCCTCAATGTAATAAAGGCAATATGTGAGATACCTACAGCCGACATCCTATTCAATGGGCAAAAACTAAAAACTTTTCCACTAAGATCAGGCACAAGACAAGGTTGTCCACTTTCACCACTTTTATTCAATATGGTATTGGAAGTCTTAGCCACAGTGATTAGACAAAAAAAAAGGAAATAAAAGGCATCCAAATTTGAAAGGAGGAAACAAAACTATCATTGTTTGCAGATGACATGATAGTGTACATAGAAAATCCTATAGACTTGGCCAAAAAGCTTCTCGATGTAATAAATGAATTTGGCCATGCAGCCAGATACAAAGTCAATATCCAGAAATCAAAGGCATTTTTTATGCCAACAATCTAACAGCAAACTAACAATGACTTAGTAAAAATATTGCAAGCCCTCTGAAGTCAGTTAGAGAAGTGGAGTGGAGAAGAAAATGCCTTGATGTGCAGAGCAAGGAATTATTTTCACTCATGAAATTCTGTAGTATTTGGTACAGGAGTTAGAAAAAAAAAAGACTAACACAGTGTCATATCTACATGTCCCTTTGTAACTGGAATCCTTTTTCTTATTCCTGTTCCTCTGCTTACAAGTGACAATAAGATGATGTTCAAGCCAATGAATAAGGATATGTTTAATAGTGAAATGAATGCACTTTATAGTTTTCAACATTTATGGAAAAGCAGTAGACTGGTATAAGATGGCTTAGATTGCTCATTGAGTTATCCATTACTGTGTAACAAACTGCTGCTGAGTAACAATGCCCATTCATCCTTTCTCATGGTTCTGTGGGTCAGTAGTTTAGACTGGCACAGCAGAGACAGCTCATCACTGTCCCATGTGGTATTGGCTGGGCTGCAGCATCCAAGTTGTCTTCTTTACTCACAAAGCTGGCACTTCACAATTCTACTCAAATGGCCCAGGGCTCCTGGGCTGGCCAACTGGATCAGATGTCTGGGGTATTGGTTTGAGCTTTTGGTAGGAGCCTGAATTCTACCTGTGTCCCTCCATGTGGATTCTCCAATAGGCCACATAGCGACTCAGGGCCCTCAAAGGACAAAAGCAGAAGTTACTAGGCCTTCTGAAGGCTTGGGCCAGGAACAAGCCAGCATTGCTTCCACAGTCTACTGTTGGTCAAAGCAAGTGACAGGTTCAGCTTAGACTCAATGGGAAGGGACATATGTTTTCCCTCTATTGACGTGTGAGGTAGCATTGTGTGTATAGGAGAGAGGGAACTGTTTGGGCCCATCATTAAACACCAGATGCCATACTTACCTTAAGCATCCATGTGATGGATAAAAATATTTGACTCCTAAACCAAATGTCTTCTAATTATATAGTTACATAAAACCTGGGATCCTCATTTCTTAACCTTGGTGTTCAAGACAGGGCCTATCTGGAGCATACTGGAAATTAACACATTCTATGCCAGGAATGTTATTTTATCAACATTCACAACTGCTCATTGTAAAGTACATAAGAATCTCCCCATTTTGAAGATGTTTGAGGCTCAAGAACATTGTACAACTTCCTAAGGTCTTGGGGCTGCTGAGGAGAGATGTGAAACTTTCCCAGGCGAAAGGTCAAAAGGTATTTGATGAACAGGTCTCTCATCTTTGCAGCTATTGAAAGATGCAAGTCATGCAGTCTGGGCGTTGCACATTTTCCAGCTGCAGCTGCCTCATTATGAGGGTGTCTGGCTTTGTTGATTCTATTTTGTACCGTGCAATGGACTTGGAGTGAGAATGAAGCCACTGGTTTGGATGTACTTATCACTCAAATGGCTTTTTGTGTATGTGTTGTGCAAACTCCACCATGACAGTTGCTGATACAGTGACTCAGAGTAGACAGTGGCCTGTCCTTCCTGCTCCCAGTGCAGGGAAACTGTAGATGAGCCTGAGATAAACTCCGTGAGCTGTTGTATTAGTATATGGAAGAGAACTTCCTTTCATTCTGTGATGGTAATCAGACAAATTAAGTATGAAAGTGGGAATCCCATTTGGAAGGATACTTTTTCTCTATTCAGGTCACAATAAGTAATTTAGAAAAAGTCTAATTTCTCCCATCTCTCAAATATGCATATGAAAGGTAGTGGTGCAGTTTTTCATTTTTTTTCTGCAGATACCAAATTCAGCAGCTGTTCAAATTTGGATAGTTGCAGTAGTGAACTTCTGAAAGGGGAGGTGTAAACCTCAAAACAACAAGTAGAATAGAGAACTAAGGCCACACAAGAAAGTGCTGAAAGAAAACTGACTGCAGGGCTGTGTATTTTGTTGCAGAAAAAGGAGCAGCAAGTTTCAGTAGAGGGCAGTGTTATTAAAAAAATGGGATGCAAGTTCCCACTCATCTCCCTTTAGGTCTGATGGCTCCCAGCTTCTCTAAGCTCTTACCCACTTTACACTACCAGATATTCTTTCTACCTTATGTATGAGAAATTGATGGTTTTCCCAGCTACGGATACCATTTCAGAAGGAACAACCTAAATAACTGCATTTATGGATTATCAGATTTATTTCTTATTGTGGCCACATTAAATTTCCTCTGCTCAAAACCAAGAGGTGCTTTTTCTTCCCCTTTCCAAAATACTAGTACTGAGAACTGCTCTTGGAAACAGATAATCCAGCTGGTTTTGTTTTCTTTTTGTGTCATCACCAGCATTAAAGGTGGACTGTGGGAATTTTACTGTGAATGTTGCTGTCCTAAGCACAAGGCACAAATGGTGTGTAGCTCAAGTTCTCTTGAAACTGAGTTGGCCCCAGAAACAAATAACTAATTGGGAATAAAGATATATTCCCTTTCCAGAATACTCTATAGCCATGTGGGTCTTGCCATAAATGCGTCTACTTTTAGGAATAATTGGTAACCCCCTATGAGGTGCCATTGGGGATTCAGAGATGAATGTTATAGGAACTCACAGTCTGAGTTTGAGAATAGGTAGGCAGAGGACATAGAAAACAGTAGGATAACGTTCTAGTGGCTGAAACAAGTGTTTGTCCACAGACCCTAGGACAGAACGAAGGGAAAGCCAGAGAGATGGGGACATTGAAGCTAAGCTTTAAAGAAAAGATGTGCCCATGCTGCATTAGGTAGAGGAGGAAGGCAAGACAGCTCAGACACAGAGAGAGGCACAAAGGAAGATGCCCACTAGGATAGACCATCTGGATAGGAAGGCAATAACTGGAGCTGAACAGGTTAGCTGAAGCCACATCATAAAGGGCCTTGAATACTGTGTTAAGAGAATGGAACTTCAATGGATTATCATCCTTTGCCATTGTCATCATCATCATCACCACCATCACTGTGATTTTTAATGAGCATCTACTTTGTGAAAGCAGAGTTCAGACTCTGAAGACAGCAGATTTTGGTCCCATCTCAGCTCAGCCACTCAACAGTTAGAGAACCATGGAAAATTACATAACCTTTTTGATCCCTAGCTTTCTTTTTTGTAATATGGGGGTAATATCATCTTCCTTGAGGCATTACCATGAAGAGTAAATGAAGCAACGCATGAGTGCTTCACATGGTGAGCAGACATACACTGCAGCATTGAATGCACTTGCTAAGTGGTGTAGCTGCTGCTTCAGTTGTTCAGAACTCTACAAGTATTATTTTGCCATGCAATCTTTATAAGTCTACAAGGTGGATATCAATATTCTCACTTGGCAGGTGAGGACTTGAAACCTGTAGCAATTAAATGACAGAGTTAATATCATAGCCAGGTAGTGGACATCCCTGATGGAAGGCTCCTAGACCTCCTGTCTCTGTGCCAAGTTGCCTTTTCTGTAAAGAAGTGGTACCCATGAGAGTTTATTGGAAGCAACAACATGATCATTCTGACCTCATGTCATCGTATGGTACATTTCAGATTCTACTGGAACCTCCTGCATGGTCTGATGGGATAGAAAGAAGTAGGGCTGGGAACTGCATTTGTCCATCAACTCATTTGTTCCTCAATTTGGAAATGGATGCCATTTTTGGGAATTATTTCAAACTCATTGAACTAATCATATGAGTTTTGAATAACCAAAGTATTAACAGCATTAATAGTCCTGGATAGCACTGTGTAAGGGCAGACTATTTGAAAAAGAGCTACTTCCTCCAACAAGGAAATTGGTAAAGTAGGAGTCTTGCTTCACTAAATTATAACACATTAGAAATTCCAAATACGTTGAGTTTCTAGGTTTCTCTTGATTTTCTCATTTCATTCCCCAAAATGTTTTTAAATGCTTCCACAAAATATTTTTAAATGCTTCCACAGCACATTTTATTTCAAATATGAGTTTTTGTTTTTATACTCTTTTTTTAAAAGAAACTTTTTAAAAAATATTTTATTTATTTTGAGAGAGAGGGGAGGGAAGGAGAAAGAGAGGGATAGAAACATCACTGTGTGATTGCCTCTCACGTGCCCTACACTGGGGACCTGGCCTGCAGGAAAGGCATGTGCCCTAGACTGGGAATCAAACAAGCAACTCTCTGATTCACAGGCCCGTGCTCAATCCACTGAGCCATGCCAGCCAGGGTATACTCTTTTTTATTGTTGTTCAAGTACAGTTGTCTCCCTGCCACCATTTCCCCCTGCCACCATTTCCCCCAACCACAGCCATCCCTACCTCTCACCCTCAATCCCACCCCCCTTTGGCTTCATCCATGTGTCCTTTATACCTATCCCCAAAATATTTTTATTGTTTCTAAGTGGAAAATCTTAGATCCTAGTCAGATCTCAGGTGACTTCTTAGGATAGTCTCTTAAATGGAGCAAATAGAAATAACCTTGCATAGAGATGAAAAAGATCAAAAGCAAGTTACAATGGGCATAGAATGATGGAGTGAAAATTAAAATTGGATAGGATTAGCTCTGCTCCAATTATCAGATGACCTTTCTCCTAGTCTCTTTTACCATTTCAAATTCGGCTACTCACATTTGGCCTAGGTTATAGGAGTTGCAGAATCGATGTTTTGGGGCCAGAGAGGTAAAGGAAAAGTGTAAATTAAGTCAGTTGTCAACAATAGGAATTGGTAAGGTCTGTGGCTGTAGGAAAGGGTACTTGCCCTGCTTAAAGTATTCATATCTAACTAGAAGGAAATAAAACATAAACAAAGCCAAACTATGCCTACCAAATAAAACACTTCTATAGACTATCAGTTTTTGACCCTTATGAAATACCAAGTTCCCTTCCTTATGCGTGCATGGTGCAGTGTAAAAATTATGGGCCTTGAAGTAAGGCCTGGGTTGGGGTACTGGTTCTGCCACCCCATAGCTGTGTGACCTTTGGAAACCATGCAATCTTTTCAAGTCTCAGTGTCTCACATTATTTCCCTATTGAGAAGAACAGTGGAGAATATAGTTGTAAAATACTTGGTTCATCATCTGACATACAGTGTGTTGTTCATCAGATGCTGGCTCTGTCATCCTCCCATCTTCTCTTCCAGCTTTGGCACTCTGTGTTACTAGGGTTCAGCCATGATACATAAAGTGTTGGAAATTTTAAATGAAAGTTAATGCATTTTAGGTGTATTTCTAAAAGGCATTTTACTATTGACAAATTAAAAACAGACAATTGATATTGAGCTATGTGTTAATATCTACTTATGAATCCAAAGATAAGTTCTCTCCTCTGCCTTTTCTGCATTTGATCAGTGATCTGAGTGGAGCTCAAATGGAAGATGGCCGAAGGGGGATGCCAAAGTCTCTATCAGCCTAATCCATGGATCAAAACCTATTGAGTCAAGATTCAGCAGAGATAATCATGCTTATGCTCATACTTTAATACACACAGACATGTACATACTGGGTAAGGAGGAAGAGACGAGAGTGTGTGAAAGAGTCCTGGGGGGTTTAGTGCAAGGTCAATAATAATCCCAAGTGGGGTAAGGACACCACTATCATGAATTTTATTTTCAGCTATATATATGGAAGTGTAGTGTCCAGCCAAAAGGAAGTAATGGTCCCACTGATCTCTGAAACTCACCCCTGTGTTTGTCCAGAGGCAAGAAACTAGGATGATGAGGTGCCTGAAAAATCTCCCTGGTTATGGGAGGAATGGTGAACAGAACTCAGGGTGTATAGCCTCAGGAGAAAAGACTTTGGGAGAATGAGAGCTGGGGAAATACTTGCTGGTTGTTTGGTGGTAGACCAATAAAAGACAGACAGTAACCAGTTAGTTAAACAGCGAAAGATTTAGGCTTAATATAAGGAAACATTTGCAGAAATTTGATGTATGGCTGTAGAGGTAGTGAGCAACTCTACACTCGTCATTCCAAGCAGTTGTTAGGTTTGAGATGGAGAGAATCCAGACCCCGAACCAAGGTTTGCCTTGGTGACCCTATAATCCTGCCTGGTTTTGAGAATGTGGCTGAGGAGCATACATTTATTTTAGATACCCACCTGGCCTCTTAAGGTGGTAGAAACAGCCATACCTGTTTAGGTGTGCTTTATGGCCAACTTTGTGTACCCATTACTAAATTCAGGTAATTTTTGTATGGGGTAGAGCCATGAGCACTTAGTTTTTCCTATAAGGTTTGAGGGGTTGGCCTTAAACAGGATGGAAAGGGTTTCCTGTGCCCAATCTAAAGCATCAACAGTTTCAATTTTGCCTGGATTCAGCTTAGGCTGATTCAGTTCCCATAACATCCATGACCTACAAGAGTTTGGGGGTACTGCTGCTCACAGAACCTGCAAGGTAAAGGCGGCTCTGAACACTGGAGCTAATTAGCTGGTGCTCTGTGAGCTTCAGCACCCAGCAGACTGAGAGGCAATGATTGCAGCAACGAAGTGGCCTCTGGACTGGGCCTCCTGGTTTGAATTGCTGTCTCTCCACACACCAGGTAACTTCAGCAAGTCATAATCTCTTTGGGCCTCAGTACCCTTATCTCTAAAATGGGTAATACTGGCACCTAGCAGATGGTTTTTACCTGAGGTTTAAATGAGCCAGTACACAAAAGCACTTAGAAGAGTGCTTGCAAATAGTAAGCACTCAGTGACTTTAGCTGCCAATACCAGTGGTGGGACCTGAGGACAAGGCAGGTGCGTACTTCTGTTCCAAGCTGGCACACCATGCAGTGGCCGTGCACACAGGCCACTCAGTTGGAAAGAATCATATTGATAGTAGGCAAGAAAAGACTGCTGTCAGGATAGGGAGTAATATCCTCCAAACACTTGCATCTTACAGGCAGAAGTGCTCTCTCTCATACATGCTGTTTCTATTAACTCCCACAAAAAAAAAAAAAACCCCACAACATACAACATACTGTGAGATAGGTATTTTTATTATTCACATTTTTAAGCTAAGGAAACAGGCTTAGAGAAAGTAACTAGTCCAGGTTAGCCTATTAGTGTCCAATCAGCATGAAAACCTGCTTGTGAGTAGGTATTTGTATGCGTGTGCCTGTGCCTAAACGATGAAGGAAGGGTGAATGTCTATTTGGAAGCTCAGAAGCAGTACACCAGCCCACAGTTTGTTTATGAATAGATCCCTCTTTTCTGCAAGAAGTTGTGTTCTCTACAGTCTTGTTCAAGGAACCTCCTCCAGACAGCCATGGATGGAAATCTGTTAACACAACAACTCTGTTTTTAAAATACCTAACAAAAGAGTTATGTCAGCAGTTTACTTTGTACCAGAGCAATAGAGAAACTAAGAGTGAGTGAATGCCTCTCTTCCTGCCCTGCAGGAGAATGCCCCAGCCACAGGAGGGAGGGGTTCTGGCTGGAGGCTGGGAGATGGTTATGGGTCTCTGGGAGCCCTCCACTGGACTACACTGCTCACCTAATCCAGTTATCTCAGACTGAGGGCTGTGTCCAAGGTCATGAAAACTCTCTACAAATGTTTCAGGTTCCAGGCTGCACAGGCATCCTCCTGGCTGGGTGTTTCAAGCTGATTCCCCTGTAGATATTCTCATGCTCCATCTCAGGGCTGACCACAGGCTCACTGCAGGGTAGGGGTATGGGTGCTGGGGTGAAAGAGCCAGGCTGACAACTGCCAATGACCCCTAGCCTTTCCCTGAAAGGCCATGCTCACTCTCACCCCCTGATGTTTGCAAGCTATAGAACCCTCTCCCAGAAAGACCTTTTCCCCTGCTGGCTTGGTTCTCCCTTCATTATCTTTTAACACTTCCCTGGCACATCACTTTTTCTGACTGCCCTCTCAGCCCTCTGGGTTAGATGCACCTCCTATGTCCTAGAATATCTTGTGCCTTGTTCTTTCACTTACTAGGCAGCTATTGCATCTGAAGCACAGAAATAGGTGCTAGGGAAACAGGGTTGAAGAGTTCTTATCTCAGGCAGAAGCTCACAGTGTGTTGGGGATGGAGTAGGGTGTGGAGAGAGTGAGAGTGAAAGTGAGAGAGAGAGGGAGAGAGAGAGAGTGCAAGTTGGTTGGGAAAGTCAGAAAAGTTTTCTTAGATGAGAAAACATGTGAATTGTGTCTTGACTAACAAGTAGATGCTCACCAAAGGATGGGATTGAAAAGTTCTTGCCCAACTTTGGGCATTAATCAAGAATCCATGATGTACTCAGTAAAAGGTGAGAATGTTACTAGAGCTGGAGTACTGGGTGGACCAAGGGGACGATGGAAAGTAAAGTTGTAAAGAGACAAATACTTTATAAACAGAGGATCCTCAGCTTCAGTTACCAGGAAGCTATGGCCACTGTATATGTATAATTCATAAAAAAAGAAGAAGAAGATTTGGAGCAGGCACTCACATGCATCTTGGTCTTAGTTGCAAATCTACACAAGTGCATCAAGGAACCCATGGGATTTTGATCATCTTGCACTTAAACCAATATCACAAACTTCCATGCATATAAGGCAGTATGGGCACCACAAACGAATGTATCAGGCTGCTATGGACTGTGGCAAAATGGAAAGTTTATACCCTTACAAAGAGAGAACTAAGTAAGCACAGATAAAAACTAAAATAGCTTGTCAAATAAGCAAATCTGTATGCATCCCCTTTACAATCTTTTATCTTTGAGCTGAAGTCACTTAAATTGTACTATCTCTCTTCTGAAATCATCAGATAAAGAATGTGTCAACCAAATTGGAATAAGCCAGTATTACAAATTTCAGAAGGTCAATAGAAATTTCCAGTTCTTTTTTTAAATTTTAACATTTTTTTATTGTTGTTCAATTACAGTTTTCTGCTTTTTCCCCCCACCCCTCCTCGCCACCCCAACCATCCCCACCTCCCTCCCCTGTTTCCACCCCCCCGTTGTTATTGTCCATGTGTCCTTTATAATTGTTCCTGCAAATGCTTTGCCCTTTTCCCCCATTATACCCTTCCCTCTCCCCTCTGGTCCCTGTCAGCCTGTTCTCAATTTCAGTGTCTTTGGTTATATTTTGCTTGCTTGTTTGTTTTGTTGATTAGGTTCCTGTTAAAGGTGAAATCATATGGTATTTGTCTTTCACCGCCTGTCTTATTTCACTTAGCATAATGCTTTTTAAGTGTTTGGGGGAAACAGGTGCTAGTCATTTGATGGTTTTTACATCTATGTCAGGACAATGTGCTTCATGTCTAGAAGACACAATGTGAGCTGATGAGGTACCCAAAGCCCATGCCTTCTTGGATGAATTCTCCCCACTGGGATCATATGGGTTCTGGGATCATATTAATCTGGACCAGGAGACAGAGAGGGGAAGAGAGAAATAAAGAAGAATAAACATCCTTGTCCATTGCTGGACAAGGACAGACTTGAAAGTTCCACTATTAAGTGGAGAAAGCAGAAACTCCTTATAAGGCCACCATACAAATTGCTCTATGACACAGGTAGCAAACACAAGGCCAGAAGGCCGAATCTGGTCCTCCACCTTGTTTTATCCAGCTTGGCACCTTGTTTCTACCTGACAGCAGCACCAAGCTCTCACTTAACTGTTAAGGAATAGTTACATTTATACAGTCCTAAA
This sequence comes from Anoura caudifer, assembly GCA_004027475.1. Classification (NCBI taxonomy): domain Eukaryota; kingdom Metazoa; phylum Chordata; class Mammalia; order Chiroptera; family Phyllostomidae; genus Anoura; species Anoura caudifer. The sequence continues at coordinate 134,141 of PVKU01001774.1, forward strand.
ATTACATTCAGCCCTTTGAAGGCAACCATGAGGCTGACGTGGCCCCTAGTAAAAATGAGTTTGATACCCCTGCTCTATAATAATTTGCCTTGAGAATCCAGTCTATCAGCCAGTCTGGTGACTCTGTGTGCTTACCACTGAGTCCTAATTGAACCATCATCCCCTTTCCTGCGTTAGAAGTAATATGTGTTAGGAAAATCAATCCATTTGTAGGAGGAGACTGGTTTCCTGCTAGTGCTCATATTTTCACTAAAACCCCATTTTACTGGAACCAACATTGAAAAAAACAGCACATTTTATTCAAAACAAGGCAATATTGGTATTGACAGAGCTGCAGTGATAATGAGGACGATCAATTTTCCCTCCTCCATTATGGGGTATTGAGCAATTTTGGAGTAAGCGTGTGGCATCATTAGGCAAGATCAGCATTTCTTCTTTTTGAAAACTTTTTCTTTTTTCTTTCTTTTTTTGGTGTATTTAGATTTTAAGTATTCCTGCCAGCAGGGGACAGGGGTGGGGTGGTGGAGTGGTGGGGTGGGGCTAGGAAGCAAAACTAATAAACAAACAAACAAACAAAAAAGGCCCAGAACATCCCTGAAGCAATAAATGAAATGCTGGTAATAAAAACAGGACATTGTAGACATATCTTTTTAATTCTTAATAATAATACATTGTGATGTTATTTTTGCATCTTCCTTCATACAATTCTTCCACTTACCCTAAGACTCCCCCCACTCTTCCTGCAAATTAAAAGACTGCAGTTACCAAATACAAAGTTCTTGGTGTTGGAAAGTTCAAGTACAAAGGGTGGAAGCTCCTTTTCTATTTTGAGAAGAATGGAGATGAAAGCAGAAGAGCAGGTTCTGTTGGATGCAGGAAGGGACACTCTCAGCATCAGAAGAAAGATGTAGGGAAGGGAGTCAAGAATGTTGGGGAGGTTTCCACATGGAAGGGCTCCTCAAAGTAAAAGTTATGGAATTGTTTATGGCAGATGAGTTTTGGCATTTCTACCTTCTGTCTGGTCTGTGCTGGCTACATATGCCCCTTTACTAGTTCAGGCTGGCTGTGTACAAACCACAGTAACAGGGGAAGGGTTATCTCAGTTCACTCAGGCTGCTATGACAAAATACCACAGACTAGGTGGCTTATAAACAACAGAAATTTATTTCTCACAGTTCTAGAGGCTGAGAAGTTGAAGATCGAAATACTGGTAGATTAGGTATCTGGTGAGACATTGATGGTCTTCTTTATTTTTTTTTAAAGATTTTATTTATTTATTTTTAGAGAGGGCAAGGGAGGGAGAAAGAGGGGGAGAGAAACATCAATGTATGGTTGCCTCTTACACACTCCCTACTCAGGACCTGGCCAGCAACCCAGGTATGTGCCCTAGACTGGGAATGAAACCAGTGACCCTTTGGTTTGTAGGCCAGGACTCAGTCCACTGAGCCACACCAAGCAGGGTGGTGGCCCCCTTCTTACACTGTCCTCAAATGGTGTAGGAGAGGAGGGGCCTCTCTGGGGTCTTTTTTTATAAGGACACAAATCCTGTTCATGAGGGTTCCACCTTCATGATCTAATCACCTCCAAATGCCCCACCTCCTAATACTATCACATTGGGGGTTAGGTTTCAACATATGTATTTGGGGGGACACACATTCAGTCCATTGAAAGACCATCATCTTGGAGTGATCGGATTTCTCCTTGACATCAGTGATGTTGGCAAAATGACATTTCAGAATGGCAAAATCTTGCTTGGGAGCAGTCCTCCTAAAAAGCCATTATAATTCAGTTAAATTTTAAATTAAAATTAAATAGTCTAAAGTTTTAAATCTGAAATTTTACTGAAAGTATGGTAAAAATGGAATTTCTCTGAATGCCATCAGTCTGAGGCAGGAGCTGTGGGTGCTGTGCTTCTGGAAGGCAGGTGGGAAGACAGGAGGGTGTACTGGAGGACATTCATTAAAAAAATCTAGACAAAACAAACAAGAAAGCAAAATAGAAACAGAAAGATTGAAATTAAGAACAATCTAACAGTAACCAGAGGGGATAATGGGGGTGGGGAAGTATTTCAGGAATTAAAGGATACATGGACAAAACCAAGGGAGGGGTAGGATTGGGGGTGGGAGGTTGGGATGGCTGGGGTGGGGGGTTAGTGGTCAGGGGTAAATGCACACAACTGTAATTGAACAACAATACAATAATAAAATAATAATAATAATAAAGAAAAAAGACAAAACATCTAGAAATTGATGCTTAACAATGTAAATATGTTTCATCACACAATATAATCCTTGAAACATATATGCTACAAAACTGTGTTCATGTCTTGTGGAAGAATGCCATCTTATTAATTTCTGTCCCTTAGTGGTCCATTCTTTTGACTATCTCTGGGCAGGATGCCCCCAGAGATGGTGGAATGAGGTGATTCTGAGCCAGGCTTTGGCCTTACCATGTGACCTGGACAATTGACTTCTCTGGGCTCAGTGTTCTCATCTGTAAAATGGGTAAAACAATAGTACAATATCTCCCTTATAGGGCTCTTCAGAGGGATTGTCTAATGTACACATGGCAACATTCTTCATCTAGGGCCTGGCATATCTTGAATATTCCCATCACAGGGTAAAATTTAGCCCCCAAAGTAGGTCTAGGCCCAGATTTCCTTACAACTCCAAGAACTCCTTTAAATGTGCAAAGGGCTGTGGGGGAACCCCTTTCCTCCCAGGCTCCATAAATTCTGTGCTAGAACATGTTTCCCACTGGGCTGAGACTATCTTTCACCTGTCTTGCCTTTAGTCCATGATTACCTTGAAAGCAAGGACATATTCATCTTGAAATGCCAAAAACTTTGCCCAGATCTGACATTGAAGATGCAATTAATGCTTCTTTGAGGAAGAAGAGGAAGTAAAGGAAGCAGGGAAAGACTTCAAGAAAACTTTCATTGGGGACACATGTGGATGAAAGATGGTCTGGGATTCGAAGGGATTAGAAGCCCATCATTAGATAAAGGTTATTCAGGGAAGAGTCATCAAGGAACATGTATAAAGGACCCATAGACAAAGCCAAAGGAGGGTAGAATTGAGGGTGGGAGGTGGGGATGGTGGGGTGGGGGAAACTGGTGGTGGGAAGATGGAGACAACTGTACTTGAACAAAATTTTTAAAAAAGATTATTCAATAAGCACCTCTATGGTTATCCCTGGCTTTATGTTGGTGGATTAACCTAGAAGTCATTGTCCTAGATTTTTTTTCTTGAAACCACAATCTAGGGCAAAGGCATGCCACATGAAAATCATGCTAGTGCCTCACTTTGGGTTCCCTGGAGGTGGAGCCCAAAACAAGGGTACATGTGATGAGATTCATGGAAGGAGGGATGCAGGGGAAGGGAGGGAGGAAAACAGGATGGTGCAGGAGAAAGAGCTGAGTGGAGACGTGCTGTCAGCTGAAATATGACTTCAGCTTGAACCCATGGAGGCTCTGAATTATACCACAAAGGCTAAAGGGCACAAATTCATTGTCTACAGTCTGAGGGGTGTGTGTGTGTGTGTGTGTGTGTGTGTGTGTGTGTGTGTGTGTGTGTATGAACAAATGTATGGGGGGAATACATAGACCATGGACAAAGTGCCACTCACCAAGGGAAGGGCATTCCTGCAGAAAAGGGACAGCTGTGAATGGGATGCTTACTCAGAAAGTGGGTCCAGGTGGGACCCTCATAGTATCCACTGCAGGAAAATTCCATTAAGATCTAACTGGTATCCCTCTCACTTCAGACAATATTTTATACAACAGTAAAAAAATGTAGATGTCCTCAGAGGTTTTGTAAAGAAAAGTCCCCCACCCTCTACCACCATTTGTATATCTAGGGATAGCTGGGAAATCTGGATATTTATCTTTTTATGAATGAAGATTGTCAAACAATGTATTCTACCTGGCTCAAATGTTTACCGAGCCAACTCTTGCACTCGATTCTGTGAGTTTCCAAGATGTAAAGATAGTAAAGTGACTTGAAATCTAGTAAGGAGAAGATAAGAACATGCCTGTCTGTATGTCAGGAAGTGCTTAAAATGGAGAGCAGGACAAAGGACAGTTGGAGGCTGGTGGGGAGGGAGATGACTCCTGGGGGGTGATGTGGGGGTGTCACCAGTGGCTTCCCCTGGAGCCACGACTCCAGCTGGCCTGCACACACTGTGCATGTTTCCATATGTGAGGGCAAAGAGGGCTGGTCTGCCATGGCCAGCAAGACATGGGCTATGTTTCCTGAGGCCTGCACTCCCAGGCGAATTCCACTTTCAAGAACAAGGGGTGCAAACTCAAACGCAGGACTGTTTAGTGAGGCCAGCCAGCCGGGGGTGGGGATGTGGGGCCCACCAGAGGATATAGCCACTGCCTAGCTCCACTGCTTCTTGACAGACACAAGACTGCCAACCTGCCCCACAAGATGCTTTCTAACTTTTGCAAGAAGCCACGTGTATAGATTTTTATGGGAAATCTCCAGACTTAGAAATTTTAGCCATGAATTCAGAAATTACTTCAACATTATGTGGGTTGACAACCACCCATCTCTGGGGCAGATGTGTAACTCACCTGCCTGCTTGCAGTCTCTGTTTTAGGCCATCTGCCTCTGTGGTATCTGATCCTAGCAGCCCTTCTCCTCCTATAAACTGGTGTCCAGGGTCAAGGGCCTACTGCTACATGTGAGGAGGGGCACATCTGAGGATGCCCGAGACAGACGGGAGTACAGTGAAAACAGGCTGTGGTAGGTGCAGTCTCTGGGCCCCACAACCAATTCAAGGCCTATTTGGGAGCCTATCAAAGTTGCCCACCAAACATTCTGTCCTCAAGGATTTAACACAGGCTTTGGTTACTTCTTAGCTTTCCAAGGAAATCCAGTGCTCCATGGCCAGTCACATCCAGTCCCTGGTGAAATCAGAGAAGAACCGTCAGGTCATGTGTGAGGTGGGGATGCTCAGGACCCTCATGACCTCCTGCCACCAGGCCCTGACCACCAGCAGCAGCTCCCTGCACTCAGGCCTCATCAGGATTTTTGAAAAGCTTGCTTCTCAGGCCATTGAACCGGATGTGTTAAGGTATCATGTACTGCGCATAAAATTCTGCTGAGTGCCTGATGGCTGTGCTCACACACAGTTGGCAGGAAGAGGTGTCCCTGTTCCCCTCCACCATCCAGAGAGCAGCCTTGGGAACATGCAGGTAGTATAAGGGCCTACAAAGTAGACAGAGGCCCTCCCATGAGCTTCTGGTCTCGGGGAGAGGGGACAATGGTCAAAGGGTCCTGTGACAATAGAGTAGTGCTGCAGGAAGGCTTGGTGGAAATGCTGGAGCTGCTTAGAACTGGAAGAACCATTATTGGGAGATTAGGAGTAAAGAAGTGGGGCTTCAAGGAAGCCCACTGGTGAGCCCTGAGACTAGAAAAGAGGGGAACCCAGCATGGGAACACATTCTGTGAGGGGGTAGGGCTGAAAGAGGCTAGACTGCAGGGAGTTCAGCTGGTGTGAGGGGCAGTGGCCAGGATCCTGACAAGGAGGATGAGAAAGGCTGTGCCACTGCAGCCTATGGAGGCCTTCCTGCTGGCAGCCCCTCCATGTAACCACAGCTTTCCTGGAGAGCCACAGTATGGAGGGAAGAGGCACAAGGCAGAGCAGACACAGAAGACAAAAGGGCAGAGGAAAGAAAGGCTACAGGAGGGAGGTCAAGAGTTTCCTGAGTACCTGTACCTGGGCCACCCCACCCAGGTACCATAGTGGAGGGAGGACAGTGTTCAAGGGTCACACGCCTCCTGGGCCTCCACTGGCACACAGGACCAAGCACAGAGGGGATGGAAGACAACACTTCCAGTTGGCAGACATGGGACTCGGGCCAGGCCAGCCTCTTCCTGCCTCTGATATGCCCACTGCCAGACAATGCTACCATGCTTAATTTGGATGTTTAGTAAATTCCATTAGAAATTTATAAAGAATGCTTGTCAAAGTTATTTTCCAACAAATTTCTTTTCCTCTCAAGGTCTAGATTGAAGACCCTAGCTGGTCTCTGGTTATGTCAAAAGTGTCTAAAAATTTAAACTCATCAACTGTCCAGGCTGGGTGCTGGGAGAGGAATGGCTTGCTTCCGTGTGACTTGAGGAAGGGTTTCCAGGAAGAGAGAAGAAAGCTGGGAGGTGGATCAGTAGCACTGGGATGCAAAAGCACTCAGATGAAGCTGGAGAAAACTTCTGTCCATGAAATCTCTTTTTCATTTATTTCTCTCCTATGTTATGATATTCAGACAGTTTCTAGGTCTTGGAATTCCCCCACCTCCATCAGCTGTGATGAAAATGCCCAGTTCATCTTGTGTACATGGAGGGGACTCTGGATGCTCAGGTGAGGACAGAGAAAAGAACAGGGGAAGGTTAATGGAAATTGAAAGAACATATGCATTCCTCGTAAGGGCTCATTTACAACAAATGGGAAGCAGACAGATTCTAAAAATGATTTTGCCTGCTGCTCAATGGAGCAAATGAGGAAAAGCAGAGGTCCCCCCAAAGAGACCAGATCTTTAAGGAGAAGGACCACCCTCACCACCATATAAGGTAGGTAAGGGTGAGCATTCACTTGAGCCCTTTGGGCCCACATCACAGAACAGATGGAGTACCCAGCACAGCTTCTGGGCAAAGGTGAACAGCAATGGATTGCTACATAAGTCACAGCTCAGAGGGTGTGGTGGTCAGAAGGCCAAAGCATTAGGCACATCCCCCTAGAATCAGCTCTGACGCCTGGAAGGATGCTGGTCCAGGGAAATGGCTTGGAGAAAAGAAAGTTCTGCATGCACTAAATGTAAAGTCATATAGGACATTAAGGCAAGGATTCCCAACGAGAGAGCAAGAATGGAGTGAGGCTTGGGCTGGCAGCCAGAGGTGGGAGATAAGAGCTTTCAAGGAAACAGGCTATTGTGAAAAAGAGTGTGGAAGTAGGTGAGCCAGGACAAAGTCTCAGTGAGTGACTACTATTTGAGCAAGCCAATCACAGAAACAGAAAGAGGGGACATATGGAATTAAAGGGAGAAGTTTCTAGGAGAAGCACATTTTCACCTTAGTTCGATGTTATCAGAATCAGCCGAGAGCCCAGCTGGGAGGACCCAGGAGAGCTCCCCTCCCTGGGCTAGGAAATAAATGTATAGTGACTCTCCAGCGCCCTCCTTCCCAGTGGCAGAAATGTCAGGACTGTTGTCAGAAGAGGGATGCAAATGTTTTGAACAAAGACACATCTCTTCTCTGGCTTTCTACCTTAGGGTCACAGGCAGTGGCACCAGTGACTGCTGAGGGTCCTGCAGGAGCCTCTCAGGATGCCAGCCCATGTGTAGCAGTCGCACAGGCCCAGAGGCCCTCAGGGCTGTTTCAGAGCTCTGCCACAGCCCTTCAGACAGCACTGAGTCTCATCTCCATGACCTCTCCACGCAACCTGCAGCCTCACAGGGCTGCCCTGGCTCCATCGTTCATGGAATTTGACATGTCCATGGAAGGTTATGGGTATGATAATCTTTGTATACTTAAAATATACTTAATTAATTTCCCAATGCCTCAGATGAGTTATGTTGATTATAAAATTGTAGTTTTCATCAGCTCTCACAGCCAGCAGTGAACTATGTCTGGGTCATGCATACCCCATCCACTCAGTGGCTTCTCAGGAGCAGTGTCCTCAGCTGTGTGGGGCCAGGATCCTTTCCTTCCCCTGGCATGTCTGCATTCTGGAATGTTCTCTCTTCCAGCCTCCGGTTTGGATTCCTTTTCTAGAGCCATGGTACCAATATCAGCCACTTTCTGATGCTGGAGTCTCATGGTCTAAGAGCAAGTGAGGCCCCTGCAAAAAGACAGAGAGGAGTTGTCACAAAACAGAGGTTGGCTTGAGCATCAATAATCTGAGACACTTTTCTGTTTCCAGGTGTTTATTTATTCCAACCCTGTCTACGGTTATGGGAACCAGCACTGAGTACTCTGTCTCTGGAGGGATTGGGACAGGTGGGTGCTTCGCAGGGGTTTAGCTTGGTGGAGCTCTCCTCATTTTTGCCAGGGGGAATAAACATGGGTTCTATATTTATGGCCATTCAGAAACAAGCTTGTCCTTGGCTCATGTAAGGATCAGCACAGGCCTTGGTATGCTTTGCAATGTTGTCTTTAGCTGACAACCAAGCACCCTCTGTTAGGAGAACCAAGGTTTCTATGGGAAGATGGGTGCTGAGGAGCCATTCTATTCAGAGCACATCATTGTGGGGCACCAAGTGTGATTCTGCTCATTCATTGAGGACAACAGGCCCTGCCTGTACTGCTAACCCTTTTCTGAGGTGGGGGGGCATGGATTTCCTTAGAGTGGAACATTCTCCCTGTAAGGTTTAGCTCTCTGCCCAGTGTAACACACTGCCTGGCTTTAGATCAGCTGACCAGTGAGCCAAATGGTGGCAGACCTCAGGGTTATGCCCTGTCTCCACTCCCTTGGCAAGTCAGCATGGAGCAATGGATAGGACACAGTTGGGAAGAGTGTTTGAGGATCTAGGCTCATGTCCTGATGAGAAAAAGACTTTTCCTGAGAGTATAAGTAATGACACAAGAGCAGCCTACTGGGTGCAGTCAATGTAAAGTGGGCATGAGTCAGGGAGGCACAGTAGGACCACCCCTGGCTGAAATCAGAGCCATAGCTTATCTAGACAAGCTTCCACAACAGGATGAAGCCTAAGCATGTGCTTGTATTTTGACCACAGGTGCTGCCAGGTCCTTCCCTCCACCTGGCGGCCTGACCTTTTCCTGCTGGTTCCTCATCAGCAGGCATGGCAGGGTCACTGAGGGCCACCCACTGCGCTTCCTAACCCTGGTACGCCACCTGGCCAGGACAGAACAACCCTTTGTCTGCTTCTCTGTCAGCCTCTGCCCAGAAGATCTCTCCTTGGTTGTGTCTACAGAAGAGAAAGAGTTTCAGCCACTAGGTAAGTCACTGGGAACCAAAGCTAGTATCTCTCACACTTGGGGACATGAGGCCTAGTCTGCAGCTCTTGGCACAAGAGTCTGGGAACCTTACCCTCCTTCGGTAGTGTTAGGGGCAGGTCCCAGCTCTGCTGTCACAGCCTGGCTCTCTAACTCTCCTGCCTGTGGTGACCTTAAGTGGCCTGAGATGGCCTAGTTCAGTGTATCCTAGCCACACCTGTCCTTCTAGTGTCCTGAAAGTGTCACTGCTTCACAATGAAACATGAGAAGGACCAGAGGATGGCTTGGCATTTTGACACACAGCACAACTGTCATTTCCTCTCTGCAAGGACTTTGTCAGCAAATGTGCATTGCTATAGAAGCAGTCTTGTGTGGGGTAGACCTGGGGTTTGAACCCTGGCTGCGTGTGTGACCTTGGGCAAGTTACCTAACCTCTCTATAACTCAGGGTTGTCGTGGAAATGAAATGAGCTAATATTTGTAACAAACCTGAAAATAATGTCTGACACAAAGCATGATCTCAGCAATGATAACTACTGTTGTCATCATTTTGTAAGCAGGGACATAGCCATTGCTCCTCATAGCCATGAGGCCCCATTCTCCTGGTTGCCACAGCATGAAGTCACATGTGAGTCTGGTATTTTTTTCTCTTTTTCAGATATCATGGAACCCGAGGATATTTCTGAGCCCTCTGCAGGACACCAACTTCGGGTCAGGTGTGGCCAGCTCCTGGCTTGTGGTCAGTGGCATCACCTGGCTGTGGTTGTAACCAAGGACATAAAAAGGAATTGTACCGTTTCCACATATCTGGATGGACAGGTCATTGGCTCAGCCAAGGTGAGATTGTTCTCCAGCTGTGCTTGCTCCTCCACCATGCCTCTGGGCCACACCATGCTAGGTGGCCTCACTTCAGCTATGTGTTTTCTTTTGTCAGTGGGATTTGTATCCAATGACATCCTTTTGTTGTCCAGAACACATGACTGAACTCAGGAATAAAAAGGGCATCTTTAAAAAATGAAATAAAGGTCACACAACTGGGCAGAAGTTAACATGTAGAAACAAGAGTACTCATAAGGTAATATGTCTCCAGAGTAACACACACACATACCTTTTTACATTTTAAGGTATGAATTCCCCAGGGAGGTCTGAGCAGGGCCAAAGGTTGACTTTTCTAAAAGGTTTCCTGGTGAGTCTAATATAGCTGGTCTGAATTTTTGCACTACATGTAAAAGCAATGTATAAAGATTCCAACATATCTTGCCAGATTTAGAGAAAGAATGGTCAGGAAAGGACAAATTCCCTGCTTAGAGAAGATAATGGAGTGTGAACACATATTTGGAGGAAGTGTCTCATCACTAGCATTTAGACACCTGAAGTCCTGAGGTATAAGGGAGAGGAAGCTAGGAGATGAGGGGCCTGGCAGTTGTGTTCCCACAGCCACTGGCAGAGATCCTCAACAAAACCAGAGAGGTAAGGGCCCAGAAGACCACAGAGGGCAGGTTCCAGAAAGAGCATCTTAACCTAGGCTGCATTTTTGAGTCACATGGAAAGCCTTGCCGGCCACATCCCAGATCAGCTACTGCAGAACCTCTGTGGGTGAGGTAATGTTGTAATGTTTTCAAAGTTTCCTGGGTGATTCTAATATGCAGCCAGAATGGAAAACCTTAGATTAATAGTATTGACATATGAGGGCAGATAATTTTATGTTGTGGGGACCCATTCTATATATATTAGGACATTTAGCAGTATCTGTGGGCTTCCCTAGATACCATAGCATGTCCCTCTTCCCAGCTGTAACTATGCAAAATATCTCCAGATGTTTTCAGATGTCTGCTTGGGGTGTGGGAGAGGCAAAATCATGCAGATTGAGACTCATAAGGTTACAACAACCTAAATTCTATAGAACACCTAAAGATGAATTTGATGAGAACACCTAAAGATGAATTTGATGCTATCTTTTGGTAAAATTATGTTATAAAAACAAATGTCACTGGTAATTGGAATGATTTAGCAAGAGAATAAGAAAAACAGGTTCTCCAAGACAGAGTTAACTTTTATTTCCAATCACTAACTGTACTAGTCCTTCCTTTCTTCCTTCCCTCCCTCATTACTTATCTATTGAGCAGTTATGATTATGTGTTAAGTATTGGTCTAGGTGCCAGGAACTGTCCATGTCCACCAGTCAAATACCTCCAGGACTGTGCATATAGTACAAAACAAAAGTTAGATTTATTGAGCTTGCTGTAGCAAGAGATTCCTTACCTCATAGATTACAAGGAGTTAGAAGAGACTTCCATAGGATTTTGGCTTCTTTTAGGCAATTTTTTTGGGAGGATTCTGAATTGGGTGCTACAAGAAAGAGAGGCAATTTGGTGTCTGCGTATGTTCAGCACTTAACCTAGGGAATGGGGGAAAGGGATCAGGGCTGGAGTTGTCATTGGAGAGGAAACTATAGTCACTCATGTTAGCCAGCATGGTGTCTTTGTTTTTATCTGTTTAAGCATGATTATGGAATGGCCTTGTTTTTGTCTTTTTTTTCCCCCACAGATAAGTTGCTTCTCTTGTGAAATAGTTCATGTACCTTGAATCTAATAGGTGTGTCCTATTGGTATTTGGACCTGACTTGCATCTAGCCAGGGGCTGACACACAGAAACATGCAATAAACACTTGGGGAATTTCATTGAATTTACAGCCGTAAGTTGTAACATGGACAGGCTACTGTACTTGACTGAACTGGTACATGGATGAACATCATACCTCACAGGACAAGTTGAACCAGAGTCAGTCAGCAGGATGGTTGGGAGTGATCTGACACCATGGTATATGCCAAATATGCCAAAATATTCTATGGAGAATGGCCAAGGCCCAAGGCTGATGGACTTGACTTTCCAAGGTGATCTCAAGAAATTGGTAGTGATATCTGAGATAAATATAAAGGCCTGTGTTTAGATGCAAATATCTGCTGGGCAAGGATAATATGGGAGAGCTTGGGCTGGGACTGACCCAGCTTAACAATTATTCTCAAATGTAAGAGCCTTTGATTTAATTTCCAAGGGAAGATAAGCTAAATTTAGAAAGATAGGGAGTATTTTGACAGCCTGAATTGAACAAAATAATGTGGGAGCAATTTAAAACATCTTAATTTTATAAATTATTCTGAATGGTGCAATAAGAATTCACAGCTGGGGACTTCTGGCCAGGATGGAAGTGTAGGTGGACACACTGTGCCTCCTCTCACAACCAAAATTAAGGATAACAAAAATTTATAACCAAAGAAACAACCAGAACAGATAGAAAATTGAATTGTACAGAAGTCTGACAATGATTCACCCAGACAGGTAAGAGGGGCAGAGTCAGCAGCTGGTGGAGAGGGATAGCAGCAGGAAAAAGCAGTGGCTAGTGGTTCTGGATGCACAAGTGGCAGTTGGCACACCCCAGGCTCACAGGTGGCAGTTACCGGGTGAGTGGAGGCAACGTGCAGACCAAGTGAGGCAGCTGACTGTGGTCACACATTTGCACACAGATAAACCAGGCAAAAATGGGCAGCAAGACAGACTGTGTAACCCAGGGCCCAGCACTGGGAAATAAAGCCTAAAAGCACCAATTGAAAACACTTGTGGGGGTTGAAGTGCTGGGAGAGACTCCCAGCCTCACAGGAGAGTTTGTTGGAGAGACTCACAGGGTCCAAGAATGTACACAAGCCCACCCACATGGAAATCAGCACCAGAAGGGCCCCATTTGCATGAGGAAAGTGGCAGAAGGGACTGGAATCTGAGAGAGAGCATGGAGCAAGCGCCATTGTTCCCTCTCAGACTCCGCCCCCACATACAGCATCACAACTCAGCCACTGGGCTGCCCCACCCTGGTGAACACCTAAGGCTCCACCCCTCACTATGTAACAGCCATGACCAGACCCCCCCAAAAAAAAATGACTCAAATGGGAGAACGGATCAAAGCCCCAGAGCCAATTCATCTAAGTGACCAAGAGACAGACAATCTATCAGATGCACAGTTCAAAGCACTGGTGATCAGGATGCTCACAGAATTGGTTGATTTGGGTGGCAAATTAGATGAACAAATGAAGGTTACAATAAGTGAAATGAAGGAAAATGCACAGGGAACCAATAGTGATGGGAGGAAAACTGGAACTCAAATCAATGGAGTGGACCAGAAGGAAGAAAGAAACAAACAGAAAAGAATGAAGAAACAAGGATTCAAGAAAATGAGAAGAGGCTTAGGAACCTCCAGGACATCTTTAAACATCCCAACATCTGAATTATAGGGGTACCAGAAGGGGAAGAAGAAGAGCAACCAGTGGAAAACTTATTTGAATAAATAATAAAGGAGAACTTCCCAATCTGGCAAAGGAAATAGACTTCCAGGAAGTCCAGGAAGCTCAGAGAGTCCCAAAGAAGTTGGACCTGAGGAGGAACACACCAAGGCACATCATAATTACATTAGCCAAGATTAAAATGAAGGAGAGAATTCTAGAAGCAGCAAGGGATAAGGGCACAGTCACCTACAAAGGAGTTCCCATCAGACTGTCAGCTGATTTCTCAAAAGAGACCTTACAGGCAAGAAGGGGCAGGAAAGAAGTATTCCAAGTCATGAAAGGCAAGGACCTACATCCAAGATTGCTCTATCCAGCAAAGCTTTCATTTAGAATGGAAGGGAAGATAAAGCACTTATCAGATAGGGTCAAGTTAAAGGAATTCATCATCAACAAGCCCTTATTATATGAAATGTTAAAGGGACTTACCTAAAGAAAAAGAAGATAAAAAATAGAACAGTAAAAAGGCAGCAAACTCACAGATATTAACAACCACACCTAAAACAAAAACAAAGTAAGCAAACATCTAGAACAGGAGCAGGAACACAGAAATGGAGATCACATAGAGGGTTAGCAACAGGGAAGTGGGAGGAGGAGAGAGGGGGAAAAGGTACAGGGAACAAGTAGCATAGATGGTAGGTAGAAAATAGGGGGAGGGCAAGAATAGTGTGGGAAAAGTAGAAGCTAAAGAACTTATGAAACATGGACGTGAACTAAAGGGGAGAATGTGGATGGGAATGGTATGCAAGGTGGAGGGTAATGATGGGGGAGAAATGGGACAACTGTAATAGCATAATCAATAAAATATATATATGGAATTCTCAGTAGGAATTCAGGAAGAAAGGGGCAAGCTGAATTGGAGGGATGGGGCAGAGCTTCAGCATGGGAGACAGAGAAGTTTCTGCCTGGGAGGGTGGGGAAGGAAAGAGGGAGCACGGTGGACCCCACTCTAGGCAGGCCTGCTGGCTGGACACTTGGTTTGTTTTTATTTGAAAACCTCATTGAATTGGTAGGGAAAATATTTATGAAAATATATAATCTCTCATTTACAAAAATATGCATTTATACATATTAATAGATATAATGATTTTATAGTCCTCAGAAAAATAATATCAACATATTTTAAAATAACTGAAAAATAAAGAAAAGAAGAAAGATTACCTATATTCCTTGTATCTTGTCATAGTTTGTAGTTTCTTTCAGCCTTATCCCTTTAAAAAATAGTTGTAATTTTATTATACATAAAATTTTGTATACTACTTAGATAACTTATACTATTATTTAAAAACTATCTACATGGACTTTGAGTTATTATTTTTAAATTTGTGATAATGAGTTAATTATATTTCTTTTATTTTATTGAAATTTTCATTGAGATAATTATAACCTAATATGTAACAAATAATAGCTAGAAATCTTGACACCTTTTACCCAGTTTCATCTGATGGTAATACTTTGCAAAACTAGAGGACAGTATCACAACCAAAATATTGACATTGCTATGATGTACTAATTTATTCATATTTCACCAACTCTACTTGTATTTGTGTCTGTGTATTTAGTACCATAATTTTATCATATGAATAAGTTCCTACATCTACTATTACTGCTAAAATACAGACCATTTCTGTCACCACAAGGGTCCTGATGTCCTTTCATAAAAGTTATAACCACACTTAGGCTTGCTTCCAGCACTTGGCTATTGTAAATTGTGCTGCTATGAACATTGGGGTGCATAGGTTCTTTTGGATTCATGTTTCAGGGTTCTTAGGGTATAATCCCAGCAGGGGAATTGCTGTGTCAAAAGGCAGTCCCTTTTAAGTTTTCTGAAGAAATTCCATACTGTTTTCTATAGTGGCTGCATAAATGGAGACAACTGAACTTGAATAACAATAAAAAAATTAAAAAAAATTATAACCACAATCACATCCCACCCATACCCTCTCCTCTATCCCTGTTCCTAACCTTGGCAACCAGTATCAAAAATGTCATTTCAAGGTGTTATATCTATGGGATCTTTTAGGATTAGATTTTTCATTCAGCATAACTCTCTGGAAATTCATCCAAGTTGTTGCATGTATCAACAGTTCATTTCTTTTTATTGCTGAGTACTAAGTATTCCATGATATAGGTATATAAACATTGAAGAACATGTGCATTGTTTCCAGTTTTTGGCTATTACAAATAAAGCTACTATAAACATTTGTATACAAGTTTTTGTGTGAACTTAATTCTTAACTTCTCTGAAATAAATACCTAAGAGTCCAATTGCTTGGTTATATGGTAATTACATGTTTAGTTTTATAAGAAACTGCCAAAGTATTTTCCAGAGTGATTATACCATTTTACATTCCCACCAGCAATAAATGAGTGATTCACTTTCTCTGCATTTGGTGTTGTCACTATTTTTAAAATTAGTCTAAGTGTGTAGTGGTGTTTTATTTTGATTTAAATTTTTTTCAATCAAAGTTTACATTAAATATTATTTTATATTAGTTTCAGGTGTATGGCATAGTGGTTAGACAACCATATACTATTCAAAGTATTCCCCCTGATATTTCTAGTACTCAACTGGTACCATACATAGTTATAATAATTTCCTATGCTGTACTTTACATTCCCATGACTATTTTGTAACTATGAGTCTGTACTTCTCAATCCTTTATCTTTTTACCCAGCCCCCCCAACCACCCTCCCCTCTGGCAACCATCAGTCTGTTCCCTGTATCTATGAGTCTGTTTCTGTTTTGTTTATTTATATTGTTCTTTAGATTCCACATATAAGTGAGATCATAAGTTATTTGTCTTTCTCTGACTTATTTCACTTAGCATAATATTCTCTAGGTCTATCCATGCTGTTGCAAATGGTAGGATTTTATTCTTTTTTATGGTCAAGTAATATTCCATTGTATCTATGTGCCACAGCTTTTTTTTCATCTGCTGACGGGCACTTGGATTGCTTCCATAGGTGGCTATTGTAAATAATGCTGCAATGAACATACAGGAGCATATATTCTTTCAAATAAGTGTTTGGGTTTCTTCAAATATGTATCCAGAAGTGGAATTGCCAGGTCATAAGTCAGTTTTATTTTTAACTTTTTGAGCCACCTTCATACTGTTTTCTACAGTGGCTGCACCAATCTGCATTCTTACCAACAGTGCTTGAGAGTTCTCTTTGCTCTACATCCTTGCCAATGCTTTTTTGTTTGTTTGTTTATTGATGATAGACATTCTGACAAGTGTAAGGTGATATCTCATTGTGGTTTAAATTGCACTTCTCTGATGTGAGTGACATTGAACATCTTTTCATATGTCTATTGACCATCTGTATGTCTTCCTTTGGGAAGTGTCTATTCAGGTCCTTTGCACATTTTTTAAATTAAATAGTTTGGTTTTTGGTGTTGAGTTGTATAAGTTCTTAATGAATTTTGGGTATTAACCCCTTATCATATGTATTATTGGTGAATATGTTCTCCCGTTCAGTGGGTTTTCTTTTCATTTTGATGATGGTTTCCTTTGTTGTGCAAAAACTTTTTAGTTTGATGTAGTCTCATTTGTTTATCTTTTCTTTTGTTGCCCTTGCCTGAGGACTTATGTCTGGAAAAAATATGAAAAGAAATGTCAGAGATTTTATAGCCTATGTTTTATTCTAGGATTTTAATGGTATCAAGTCTTACATTTAAGTCTTTAATCTATTTTGAGTTTACTCTTGTATACAGTGTAAGAAGGTGGTCTAGTTTCATTTTTCTGCAAGTATCTGTCCAATTTTCCCAACATCATTTGGTGAATAGACTCTCTTTACCCCATTATATGTTCTTGCCTCCTTTGTCAAATATTAATTAGCCATAGAGTCATGGATTTATTTTTGGGTTCTCCATTCCATTCCATTGATCTATTTGTCTGTTTTCATGCTAGTATCATGTGGTTTTGATTACTATGGCCTTGTAGTATGGTTTGATATCATAATTCTTTCAACTTCAACAGGTAGCATGATTCCTTCAACTTCGTGGCAATTTGGGGTCTTTTGTGGCTCCATATAAATGTTTGAATTACTTGAAATATTCTAGTACTGTGAAATGCATCATTGAAATTTTGATAGGGATTGCATGAAATCTCTAGATTGCTTAGGGTACAATGGACATTTTAACAATGTCAGCTTTTCCTGGAGTGTTTTTTAATTTGCATTTCCTTAGTGGCTAATGAGATTGAAGATCCCACATGCTTCTTTGCCATCTGTGTATACTTGTCAGTGATGCCTATTCCAGTCTTTTGCCCATTTTCTAATTGGATTGTTTGTTTTTTACTGCTGAGGTTTAAGGGTTTTTAAAAAGTATATTCTAGCCCTGGCTGGTGTGATTCAGTGGATTGAGTGCCCCTGCAAACCAAAGGGTCACTGGTTCAATTCCCAGTGAGGGCACATGGCTGGGTTACAGGCCAGGTCCCCAGTGTAGGGGGTGGGCACGTGAGAGGCAGCCACACATTGATGTTTCTCTCTCTCTCTAAAAATAGATAAATAAAATCTTTAAAAAATATATATCCTAGATATACTAGTCCTTTGTCAACTATGTAATTTGCAAGTAATTTTTGCTAATGTATATAGCTTGGTTTTAATCTTCTTTCACACTGAATTTTTCAGAGCCAAAATTTTATTTTAATCAAATGTAATTTATCAGTTGTTCTCTTACAGTTCCTTCTTTTGGTGTCAAGTCTAAGAACTCTTTGTCTACTATTAGAGCCTGAAGATTTTCTCCTATGCCTTTTAAAAGCATTTTTCAGTTTTAAACTTTACATTTAAGTTTCTGATCAATTTTGCATTAATTTTTGTGTAAAGCATGAGTTTTAGGTCTATGTTTATTTCTTTACCTATGAATGTCCAGTTTTTCCAGCACTGTTTGCTGAAGATGCCATTCCTCCACCGTTGAATTACTTTTGAACCTTTGTTAAAAATCAGGCATATTACTTTTCTTTTTTTATATTTTTGTTTGTTTATTTATTTTTAGGCAGAGGGGAAAGGAGGGAGAAAGAGAAGGAGAGAAACATCAATATGTGGTTGCCTCTCAAGTGCTCCCTACTGGGGACCTGGCCCACAACTCAGGCATGTGCTCTCACTAGGATTCAAACTGGTGACACTTTGGTTCACAGGCCAGTGTTCTATCCACTGAGCCACAGCAGCCAGGGAGTTAGACATATTTCTATAGGTTCATTTCTGGATTCTATATTTTAGTCCATTGATCTGCATGACTGTCCTCCTACAAATAGCATACTCTCTTAAATATTATAGCTATATTATAAGCCTTAATATTGGGTAGGCTAGTATCTACCATTTAGTTCCTCTTTTTCAAAAAAGAAAAATTAATCTATTTGTTAAACTATTTGTTTAAGCCATTCTAGAGTCTGTATGTTTTCATATAAATTTTAGAATTAGCTTGTCTGTCTACAAAAAGCCTTCTGAGATTTTGATAGGATTGCATTAAGCCTGTAGATCATTTGGGGGAGAAAGGATATCTTTATTATGTTAAGTCTTCCTATCCAGGAACATGGTTTGTCTCTTCACTTACATAGGTCTTCTTTGATTTATTTTACCATTCTTTTGGAATTTCCAGGATACAGATATTATTAAGTATTTCATTTTATTGTAAGCAGTTATAAATGGTATTGTTTTTAATTGTAGTTTCTGCATGTTCATTGTCAGACTTAGAATGCAGTTGATTTTGTGTCTTGATCATGTATCCTGTGACCTTGCCGAATTGACTTCTTAGTTCTGGGATTTTGGTTTTTTGTTTCTTTCTTTTTTTTTGGGGGGGGGACTAGATTCCTGACACTTTCTACATGGATGTGTCATTTACAAAGAGAGAGAGTTTTATTTCTTTCTTTCCTATCTATATATCTGTAATTATTTTCAATACATGAAATTAATGCCAATGCTGGAATGTAGGTTCTTATTGGGTGACTGGAACAAGAAAGTGAATGTTTCAGGGGTTTTTAGTGTTCTTTTCAAATTTGTTCTCAAAGGCATAGTGTCACTCTTTTACTCCCATGAGCATTTTATAACTGTTTTTGGTATATTTTTCTCAGCTTTGAGAATCATCTTTTTAATGTTTTTAGGTGAAATAAGTTTTTACTTTAGGGAAATATAAGGTACATCATTTTATATACATATGTATTTATTTGAGTAATTCCAAATTTAACCACCTTCCATCCTTTTTATTTTAACAGATGTTATACATTCAGGCCTTACCAGGGCCTTTCCTTTCAATGGATCCATCATCATTTGTGGATGTTTATGGATATATTGCTACCCCTCAAGTTTGGAAACAGAAGTCATCATTAATATGGCGACTTGGCCCTACATACCTCTTTGAAGAAGCCATCTCAATGGAAACTCTGGAAGTTATTAACAAACTTGGCCCAAGATACTGTAGCAACTTCCAAGCTGTGCATGTCCAAGGTGTGGAGTGTTTTGATTTATAATTATCTTGCTGATTTTATTTTAAAATTAGACATCCATTTATTTATAGCACATTTATAAAGAATAAACTCAGCACAGGTCAGTCATTGGGGAAGACCTCTGTAATTGGATCATTATATATTTACAACCCAACAGAAAATGTCACAAAAAGAGGAACTGACAATATCCTTCTTATTTCAGCTTCAAAGCACATAATGGAGAAGAGTGGGTGGGTAATACCATCAGCAAAGAAAGAGAAGAGAATGAGATAAATAAGTTGCATTCCTTTTAATGAAGGAGCTTTTTAACTAAAGTATACTGTTGTTTTCAATTATTAAACAGGCAGACAAAACATCCACATTTTCATTATTGATTGTTGGCTGTTCAAGCAGGGAGCATTGCTCTTTGTGCTCCATCAAGTTAAGGGGGTCAGCACCCATGTGGGAAAAATGATAAATGCATCTATGTACAGAAGTCTTGTGTGTGGTGAAGAGCAATGAGGAGCTGTTGAGTGTTTCTTTCTCTGGGTCCCAGGTCTTTTTTGAACTTCATTTCCTCTGGCAAGTTGCACTGGTCAGAACAATATGACAGGTGAAGTCTATAACCAAAGTTTCACCGACTCTCTGGTCTTACCATGCTTCTCAAGTCAAATATGTGGCTCTCCTTGATGCAGGGACCAGAGTGCTAATTCCAAGTGGGATGTTTCCCATTGACATTCAGCTCACTGAAAATCTTAGGATTTTCAGGCCAGCCTGTCTCTCAATTTTTATAAGTAATCTTTCTTATCACTTGTCATTTTGTTTTTGGGGAGTGAGATTACATCCTTGATAGATGTTTCAAGTCTATTAATAAGCCTCTATATTAGAGGCTTGGACTGCCTCTATAATTATGGGAGAGTTAGTATTGTGAGATTTCTCTGTGATTTTTCATAAGTGTCAAAGAAGCACAAGTAGGGGAAAAACATAAGACATATGAACATACAACATGCAAGCATACAAAGTAAAAACCTGTAACCACATAGCAACATACAATATAACAAGATACCAATATTCTCTGGATGATTACTTTGCCATATATCAGTAGATATTTACTTTTCTGAGGGTTAATTTTCTTCTTTGTACATTGAGAGTAGAAATAATTGAAGATGTGTTGATCTAGGTGAGGGCACTGGCACAGAAGCAGCGCCCCTGGTTGCAGAGGAAAGAGTTTCCTTTGGCATTCATGTAGCCAGCTCCTCTACCACCAGTGCTGTGGACATCAGAAACACGTACAATGAGGTGGACAGCCGCCTGATTGCCAAAGAGGTATGCCTTCAACATCACTTGCTGCCTCCAGAATTATGATTTCATGGCTGGCTTCAGTTTTTCATGAGTGAATAAATGGTAATTCATGTTTGCGTATGTGGAGGTGAATATATACAGGAGTGCTTCCCACTTCATTTGTTAAAATATTCCATGACTCCTCACCCATTAAATTCCCCCAAGACTAACTCTTTTATCTGTAATTGCTCAGAGAAGAAAATAGGTGCTCTTCACTCTTCATGGTAGAGCTAGAACAAACAAGATATTTAAAAACCTTTGTGACATGGAGAGCACTAGGTAGCTTCCCTTTTTCGATCGCTACCAACCCCCCCACACTTACACAGCAGACTGTCCTGTGAATTGCTCTGTTTATTTTAAATAACGAACTTGTGAAACAGCAAGCAGACATGTCTGTAAGTAAAGATGCCATTAGATTTACTATTCCCTAATTCCTATGTAAGAACCCTTTGCTTACTGCTGATGAATTTGGGCTGATGTCTTTCCATTTTCTCCACCTTCCCAGACAGAGGGCCACCTCCCTTTACTGAAGACAAGGGGTCAGGGGTTAAGTCCTGTTGAGCACCAAAGAAGTGCCTTCCTAGCAGAGTTCCTACTGATGGGGGAAGCGAGGATTCCCATTTCACTGGCTCTCTAAAACCAGATAGACTGGGGCTTGCAGAGACTGGACAATCCTAGCCTGGGAATGAGGCAATGCTGGCCTTTATAGCACTGTCCACCTCCAGGTGTCCTAGGATCCTTCTTGTCCCTGTTAGCTCCTCACTATGAGTGTGTTGGACACTAATGGCACAATTGTAACCAAAGCTGTCCCCTCAGTTAAGCCACAGCTTAAGAGACACAACACAAGAATCTGAATTCTGGTTTCGGTCTGCCTGATATTGGTTCTATTATTATTTATTTACTGAGCACCAGCACTGGGGCAGGACTTGGGGTGCCTACCATTCAGGAACTTATCAATAAGACCACTTCCTTTACAGGAAAGAATTTCAGGACTAACTGTTACCAATTTCTCTAGATGAACATTTCATCCCGTGACAATGCCATGCCTGTGTTCTTGCTAAGAAACTGTGCTAGCCATCTCTCAGGTTCTCTTCGAACCATTGGAGCCGTGGCTGTGGGCCAATTGGGTATGTCAGGCCATGAACTTTTCCTGCTATTTGGGAAGAAGGGCTTGCAGATGTCATCACTTGTACAGCCTGGAATTCTGAGTGGCAGTCAGATCACAGCTTGTTGGTTGGTAAGAGAAGAGTTGGTGAGATAACCCTGCTGGAGAGTTGGCTTCCCACATTGAATGATGTCAGCTCACTTCTCTGCCAGTTGGTGGCAAACTCAGGTGCTAACAAAACTGGCATCCACAAACAATGGAACCCATCTAGTGAGCACAGTAGGGTCTTGTACAGAGGCAGTGGTTGTTGGAGTGAAAACAATAGCCAGTGACTATCAAAGCAGTGAGTTGGTGCAAGTACCCAGCCCCACAGGATCTAGAGAGCGATGGATGTCAGAAGAGCTAGCATGGACCGAGGGTCAGATGGTATCTATGGCATCTGGCTCCTCCAACACTTTGGACTGAGATGGAGGAGAGTGATCTGAAATCCCTCGGGGTGTTTTAGCCTCTGGTAATACAGGAAGGACTCAGAGTAGCCCCCTCCCCTTCCTTCCAGCCTGTCCCATGCGCATGGGCTCCTCTGCTATGAGTGGTGGATGGCTGTGGCAGCTCATTTACCCCAGCATGCTATTGGGGACTTTTCATTGCAATGAAGCTCTGACTACTGATGGAATGCTCCTTTGTCCCACACAGGGGTAAGGGTGTTCCACTCCAGCCCTGCTGCCAGCAGCCTGGACTTCATTGGTGGGCCTGCCATCCTCCTGGGCCTCATTTCCTTAGCAACAGATGACCACACCATGTACGCAGCTGTGAAAGTCCTGCACTTAGTCTTGACCAGCAATGTCATGTGTGACCGCCTGATGCAGCACATCTTTGGGTACCAGGTAATCCAGCCCTTCCATCTGAGTCTCTGACTCCCCAAGGAAAAGGGAGGAGCTTCTCTTGCCCCAGTGGATATTCCCTCCACAGTGACTTCTGGAGAAGGGAACCCTAAAGCTCTTGGGTCCTGAGACTCCGGAGACTCTGGCCCACAGAAGAGGGTCAGGTGGTAGCCAGCCAGGGAGACACTTTGATCTAGATGGGGATGCACACCTGTCTGTGTCTACCAGCAACTTTCACTAATGAATTCAAGAATCACTCATTGTCCTCCACTGTGTCTAGCATGATGGCCAAAGAGGCTAGGCCATGGAGTCAAAGTGTGAGATTTGAGCCCGCCTTACCCTTTAACTTGCTATTTAATTCTGTATGAGTTACTCAGGTTCTCTTTCTCTGTTTCCCCATCTCTATGCCATAGACTCTCATGCCTCCTGTATCATGGGGCTGCAGGGAGGACTAAATGATTTAATACAGGTAGAAGACTTAGAATTATGTCTGGACCAGAATAAGTGCCTTGTAAATGTTCAGCACCTTTAGTCCTTAATCTCTCTGTTTCTCAGGGCTCCCATATGTAAAATGGGGATCATAATAGCACCTATTGTGTAGTGTTGGTGATAAATGAGTTAATATGTGCTGAGTGCTTAGAAAAGCGTCTGCTTCAGAGTGTCTGCTGTCTGTGTTCACTGTGACTGTTATTGCTATTTACTGTTCACAAATTCAGATGACACTGGTCACGGCCCTAGAGCACCTTCCTGTATGGCTGGGAGGTAACCATGCAAGGAATCACCAGGGGTAGGCCTAGGGTGCAAGTCTAGACAAGGTCAGGGGCACAAAGGCCACAGTGTTTCTTCCCAGTGCAGGGGGAGCTGGGAAAGAGCATCCCTGCTTTTTGCCTCCTAAGCCAGTGTCTGAGCAGAAGAAAGCAGTGTGATGCCACTTCAGGCACATTCTTCTTGCCTGGACTTCTGCATAGCTGGATAGAGTCATCTTCTTCCTGCTGCTCCTCAAAGCTACTGACACCAGGCACAGTCTGCACTGCATACCTGGTGATACTTCTCCCCTGTGTGCATTCTTCATAGGCATCAACAGCTAACACAACATTTCAGGCTCAGGATTAGTTTCTAAAGGCCTTCAAAACTGCCTGCCAACCTTTCTATCAACCCTCCCCTCAACCCTGCCAACATTTCCCACCTTGTACTCCTATCTCCCAAATCCTATACAGTTACATTTAGTTAAATGTACCCTGTGGCTTGGTGTACATGTACCTTGGGTTTGTAGTGCCACCTCCTTCTCTTTCCTAGGTACACTCTTTTGTATCTTCCCAGTCTAGTCTTCCCAGGCTATTCTTCCCAGCCCCTAAGCTGATTGTGTGGCCATCTCTGGCCTCCTGTGGCGCTGTGTGATACCCAGTGCTAACCATGCTCACACAGTGCTGTAACAATCATCTGCTTTTCTCCACTAGACTGTGATCATCTAAAGTCCTGGGCATTTCTTACTTGTTGTCAGAGTATTGCTGAGACCTAACAGATACTCTGTAAATATTTTGTTAATAATCAAATGGGTATATTTGCATTTATATTAAAACTGAAGATTTGGGATTTTTCGTATATGCAAGTATTTTTTTTTATTGCTAAAGGTAATAGTGGGATTTATCCCAGTTTAGCACTTAGATATTGGCTGTGGCTAGGGATTTTAATAATTATTATGAGCATTTCCAAAAAGTTACAAAGCAATTTCTGCTGTCATGGGTATATCAAGAATGATGAAATTGGACAAATACCAAGATAATTTTAGTATAAATTGAATGCATACCAGAGTTTCTTCTAGACCACCATGCTCTGTGACTCAGTGGTAATGCAGCCATCTTCCCAGAAAGTCTGAGTACTGTAGAGAGCTGGGACCCTATGTGCTCACTGCTGTCTCCTTACTGCCAAGTATAGAACCTGACATATCATGAGTTCTTCACATGTGCTTGTCACATGCTTGTCACATGAACACAGTGCCTTGAGAGAGAGAATATGCACAGAACTGCAAAGGTGGCTGATGTCACATAACAGTGGGGTGCCAAAAGATGTTCATTAAAAAGAAAGGTAATTGGAGGTGGACCAGAGCACTGGGTTGGCTGAGTTAATGGAGGAGATAGTAGAGACAAGGAGCAGCCCACAGATTTGCCTACTCAGCTCATGTTGACTGACTACTAGCTAAGAGCCAGGCACTGTGCTAGGCTCAGGGAAACGAGTGAACACTATGGGTTTAGTTTCTCCTTCTGTAGAACTTACTGTCTTAGTCCATTCAGGCTATTATAACAAAATGACCATGAACTCTGTGGCTTATAAACAACAGAAATTTGTTTCTCACAGTCCTGTAGGCTGGGAAGTCCAAGATTAAGGTGCCAGGAAATTCACTGTCTGGTGAGAACCCACTTCCTGGTTCATAGATGGCCTCACAAGGTGGAAGAGGCAAGAGAGTTCTTTATAAGGACACTAATCCCACTAAAGGCTCCACTCTCATGACCTAATCACCTCCCAAAGGCCTCACCTTCTAGTACCATCACATTGGGGATTAGGTTTCAACATATGAATTTTGGGGGGACATAAACATTCATTTTACAGCACTGTCTAATGGGACAGACAGAAAAATATTATTATCCTGAGACAAAGACTTCCAAATACTTTGTTTGAGTAAAGAGCCCATCAGATTCAGGGATTTATTGTACCTTTATACATGGCGCAGGAAAGGGAAATTTATAAAATATTCTTATGGCTTAAAAAAGAAACATTTCAAATATTTATATCTTCATGGAAAATCAGAAGGAGAGGTGGGGGGGGGCTCCACCCGCAGGGCCCACCCTGGCTGCCATGGATGAGAATAAGTCTACCAAGACATGATCTGCTTGGGGAGGAAAGGTGACCAATCTCTCAAAGGAGAAGGGCCAAGAGCCTCTTCCTCAATGGCTTTTATTAGGTTCATTTTACACAGGAAGACAGGTAAAGCTCATTAATCATTGTTAGGCAGCAAGGATCAAACATACAAAGAACTCTGAGGGCTTATTCTGAGTCAGGGTCTGTCAGCTAAAAGGCTACAAAACTTTGGGAAACAAACTCATTTCCTGCTCTAACCCTTATCATTTAATTGAGAGCATTCTTAGCAAAGCAGGTTTCACAGGATTTTATATATTCTTTCTTAGGTCTAATCACCCAGGGAGCCTGCCCTATCCAGCACAGAGCTGCAATGCCCTCTGTCATTGTTTCAGGCTTAAGTCAGGCAAAATCAGCAAAGCAACCAAGAGATTAGGAAACTTCTTGCAGACAGAATGAGGAGTCAGGCTATGTCAGGATAGCCAAGGGGTGAGGGTCCATCACCCCCTTTTGCTATAGCCGCCCCAAGTCCTTCCTTGAGGGCCTCCCACATGATTGTGCCACATCCTACCTCATCCTTTTTTGGACACACTTTCTTACTTTCTTTTTCTTCATAACCTTCATGCCCACTGGCATGATCTATATGTGCTTGTGGTCTGTGTTGCCCCATAGACATAGGCTCCCTGAGGGCAGGACTGGTCTGCTTGCTTATTGCTGCACCCAAAGAGCACACAGTAGGTGGCAGGTTTTAATAAAGATTTGTGGAATTAATCAGAGAGTTATGATAAGGGTCTTCAATTAAACAGTTTGCTCAGGAGTGGATTTAATGATTTTTTAGATTTTTACTCTGTATTTATTTGCTGATTTGTTGACTGGATGTGAAAGCACAATGAGAGCATAAATTTTTCTATTTGTTATTTCTATCAAACGTATTTATTATACTCTTCTCACACTAGGTGACATCCCGAGCTTTATAAGATAGATTTTCATAACATGGCAAATAAGAAGACTGGCATTCCAGACTCACGTAAAAATACACTTGAAGTTCTTCCTCATGGTTGGGTAGAGAGGGAGAGAAGGACCAGAAATCTGACATTCCAGGAAGCAGGGATTTTTAATTTGGAAATGATGAGTAATCATAGGAAGATCTGGGATAGGGAAATTGAATGATTAATGCTTTAGAATGACTTTTGACACCAGTGTGGAGGATGGGTCAGAGGGGGAGATTTGAACAGGAGACTGAGACAGAAAACTGTGAAAACTGCATCCTGGAGAGACTAGGACCCTGAGAGAGTCTGGAAAGATAGCAAATGGGAGCAGATAGGGCTGTGTGAGACATCGAAAGTAAAATATCAAGTGGGATAGATGGCTCAAGCTCAGAGGGGCAAGCTAGGCTGGAGGTATGAATGTGAGTTATTAATAGCATCATGATGCTATTTAATTCAAGAAAATTGATGAAATAGTCAAGAGGAGTAGAGAGAATAAAGAAGAGGACTAAAAGAAAGAAATGAAGAACTAATCATGTAGAGGTTAGAAATGATTAAAACCCAATGAAGGAGATTGAGAAGAAAGAGGTAAGAGAAACTAAAAAAAAATTTTGCCAAAGAATCTGAAAGAAGAAAGTATTTTGAGAAAGCCAATGTGGTTAACAGAACAAAGCAAACTAAAGAAAGAGGTGTTTCCATTGGACTTGGCACCTGGAAGTCATTGGTGACCTTTCTAAGGCAGATTGGACAGGTGGAGGCAGCAACCAGGTGAAGGGGGTTGAAGAGAGAAAGTAAGGTGAGGATAAAGAGCCACTGTGGCCATAGTGCTTTCTAGAAATCTGCTAATGAAGAAGACTAGCAAAATGGGGTGAGAGCTAAAGGGATTAGGGGTCAAGGGAGAAATATTTTAAGAAGAGAAATACTAGAGCATATTTGTCAGTGGAAGTGACAGAGAGAGAGAGAGAAAGAGAGAGAGAAGGGTAAAGTTAAAAGAGGAGAGTTATGTCAAGAAACAGTGTCCTTTAGAATGTGAGGAGTGGGGTCTAGAGGCCAGGTAGGAGACCTTGCTTGTGAGAGGAAGGAGTGCAATACAGGTGTTGCATTACTGATATGGTGTTTGGAAGGTGAGAGTGGCCATGTATTCTCAGCAGAGTTGGTGAGAGTTCCATCTTCTCAGCAGAGTATGAGGTGGAGTGGTAGAAGGGCAGGAAGGTTGAGGGAGGAAGAAGAGATGAAATCATTGTGTTTAGGACAAGAAAAACCAGTTTACTAGAAAAACAGATTTAGGCTGCCAGGCCAGATTGAGTACCCATTTGACATTTGGCATTAATAATGTAAAATGAAACCAGCCAGCCTGAATGTGATTTTTCTCAAGCAATTTTCAGCCATCCTAATTATATTCTGATGGGGGAGGAGGGAGTGGTCAGATTTCAGATATGTCAAAGAGTTGACAAGAACAATATAAAATATTGAGTATTTGATTCTTGCAATTGTGTTAGCAAGTTTGGACTGCTATAACAGAATACCATAGACTGGGTAGCTTATGAACAACAGAAATTAATTTTCTCATAGTTCTAGAGGGTGGAAAGTTCAAGATCAGGTGCCAGCATGGTCAGGTTTGGGTGAAGGCCCTCTTCTGGATTCCAGATGGCCAGATTCTCATTGGGTCCTCACATGGCAGAGAGCAGAGAGAGGAAGCAAGTTCTCTTGTAAGGACACTAATCTCATTTGTGAAGGCTCTACCCTCTTGACCTCATCTAATCTTAACTACATCACAAAGGACCCACCTCCAAATATTGCCATGTTGTTGGGTAAAAGTTTCAACCTACAGGTTTTAGGAGGACACAGACATTCAGTTCATGATAACTAACAGGACCTCCCAATGGCACTGAAAGAGTGTGTCTGAGAGGATATGGAGAAGGGTGGGCTGTGTCAGATCCATACACAGGGAACTGAGCTGTGGGAAAGCTGAGCTGAGAATCCAGATGAGATGGATGAGAACCCAGTTACCATTGGATGGGTACATAGCCTGACTTTTTGTGACTGAGGCCCACGGAAACAGGAGGCCCAGAGTGATCCACCTTACTAGACTCTGAGACTAGTCTGGGCCATTGGGATTCCAGAGCCTCCCTCCTGTATGGGTGCCTGTATGGTGCTGGTTTCCCAGGGTCTGCATAGCAGAATGACACATCTGGTGGCTGCGACTGGAGTGATATTGGATGTAACTGAGTTCATGGGTTCTTGGTGCCTTCCTGGTGATATAGCAGCACTTATGGGATGGTTATGAATATAGGATCCATTTAGGTACATGAGAAGGAACACAGAAATGGGGAGGAAACTGAGAGAGAGAGAGGGAAGCATCAAGGCATTCCGGAACACAGAGGAAGAGATTTAAGAAGAAGCAGGGTTCCTTACTGAGAGGGCAAGTCACGCAGGTACAGAATGGTGGACACTGATGGGGAAGCAGCCACAGGAGTTGGTGCATGTTTTTTTTTCTTCCGAGCCCACGGGAACAAGGAGTTAGCCCTGAAGAGCAAAGGGGTTCGGACCAGGCTGACCAAAGATAATGAGACAAGCAGGTGAGGAACAGAGTCCTGACACTAAACTCATGTGGAGACTGCTTCCTGTTTTAACCTTTCCAGATACTGGCATTCCTCCTGAGGAAGAAAAGCTCTCTTCTAAACCATCGCGTTTTTCAGCTGATACTTTCCATTGCTGGCACCGCAGAACTGGGCTTCGGGTCATCTGCCATCACCAATGTTGGTGTTTTTCAACACATTCTCTGTGATTTTGAGGTAAACTAGAGATGGAATTTGAACTGTAAAGGAATGTGAGCTGGTTAAAAAAGTCTGGAGCTTCCTTTAAACCTAGCACTTTGGCCTTCTTAATAGTTATGACTGTTATAGGAGGGAAAACCTCAAAGACTTTGGAGCATAGAGGTCCTGGTTTATAATGAAATCCTAACATCAATGGGCTGTGTGGCCTTGGGAAAGTCTCTTGACTTCTCCGAGTTACAGTTTTCTCAAGCATGAAATAAAGACCATCATCTTCCTTAACAGGCTGGTGTGCATGTCAAACCAGATAGTATCTGAGAAAGAATTTTAAAACTGTAGGATAATTTGTATGTTTAAGAATACATATTCTTCCCTGGTCAGGTGGCTTAGCTGGTTGGAGTGTCACCCTTTACACCAAAAGGTTGCGGGTCTGATCCCCAGTTGGGTGTGTACAGGAGGCAACCAATCTGTGTTTCTCTCTTACATCGATATGTCTCTCTCTTTCTCTTTCTTTCCCTTCCTTTCTCTAAAATCAATAAAAAAAAAAAAAAACATATCCTCAGGTCAGGACTAAAACATTGTGTGTGTGTGTGTGTGTGTGTGTGTGTGTGTGTGTAATCTGCCAGTTCCTTTGAATGGTGTCTTGCTGTTCACAAGTGCTCCTTTGAAGGAATGACTGAGAAATGCTGAGGGCATGCCTCAGGCCTCAGAGAGGAGTTTTGCACAAAACTTTGGGTAGATAGATCCATTCAGGAAGCATTATTTACTGAGTGCACACTGGGGTCAGGTATGGAGGTATCCTGGAGTCATGGTGATAACAAGGATGCAGCCTCTCCATATAGCTGCCTGGGCTTGGGACACAACAAAGGTGACATAC
Organism: Anoura caudifer; assembly: GCA_004027475.1. Classification (NCBI taxonomy): domain Eukaryota; kingdom Metazoa; phylum Chordata; class Mammalia; order Chiroptera; family Phyllostomidae; genus Anoura; species Anoura caudifer. The sequence continues at coordinate 164,673 of PVKU01001774.1, forward strand.
AATGCGCTGGGTGTGAAGGGGACAGGTGCAGGGCTTCTGGGGGGTGAGAGTGAGAGAACACTCAGTCAGCTTTACAAATCGGGGACCCCGGGGCTGAGCCTAGCAGAGTGCATGCAGTGGGGGGACATTCAAGGCAGGGTGCATGTTATTTGCACATGTGCAGGGATGAAAGCAGCCAGGGGAACTGAGAGCAAGTGGCTTGGAGAACACCTGTCAGGGAGTTGTTGCAAATGGACCTGAGGCTGGAGGGGGAGGGGGAGAAGACAAGCTGAAGGTGCTAAGTGCAGGACATGCATTTTAATCAATATATGAGAGTGTGCTGTAATCCATGGAAGTATTTTAAAAACTGTTTCTAAGTTAAAGATAATGTATTCTTATTACAGAATACTTTAAATAAGGAAAAGTGGGGGAAAACTCATATTTCTGAGACCCAGACAATTGTTGTCAGCCTCGAATGTATCCTTTCTTAACTCTCTATGCATACTATTATATTTTTTTATCATAGTCATAATCTTAGCATAGATATTATTAGTCCCACCTTTCACCACATAACATAAACATTTAAAAAATTTTATTACAAAATTTTACAAGCATTGTTCTGAGGTGAGAATATAATCTGTGTTGTGTCTGGTTTCTTCATAATTCCCCTATTGTCAAATTCTTTGATTATTTCTGCATATTGTTGTGATTGAATGCTGTCAATAGCATAATACCTTTGTGTATACATTCCCCCTACATAAAAATTCCTTAGAATTACTAGAATAAAGGCTTTTATTATAAATTTTTTTACTGTTGTTCAATTACAGTTGTCCCCATTTCTCCCCCATTGCTCTCCCCTGTCCTGTCCATGCAGCCCCCCTCATTCAACCCTCTCCCCTTGTCTTTGTCCATGGGTCCTTTATACATGTTCCTTGATGACCCTTCCCATTCTTTCCCCCATTATCTCTCTCCCCACTTCCCTCTGGTCACTCAGTTTGTTCTTTATTTTTATGTCTCTGGTTATATTTTGCTCACTTGCTTTGTTGATTAGGTTCCATTTATGGGTGAGATCATATGGTATTTGTCTTTCAATGCCTGGCTTGTTTCAAAAATATAATAAATTTGAGATTGTTGATAAGTTTTGCTAAACTGCAGCTACCTAAAGATGTTATTTAGAGAATCAAAATTTTATTTTAGGTCTATCACTCAGGTGGCAAGAATCTCAGGCAGGGAGATGGGTCATGAGATTGTTATAGAAACCCAGGTGGATGATTTTGAAACCTGAATTGCCACAAAGGCAGTGAGATAAACAGGATCAATGAAGATTGTAATTCAAATTAGAATTGGTTTCTATAGAACTGAATAACAAGTAAAATACTATATATTAAAACACTGTGGGGGCACTTCTGAAAGCTGGAAATAGAAGAAAATTTATAGTCATCAGTGTCCATATTAGAAAAGAGAACACTTTAAATTAATGAACATGGGCTGCGGATCAAGAAGTTAACTGACAAACAAAAACCAAAACAAACAAAAAGAAAAATACAAAAACCCCATTAAAAAAAAAAACAAACAAAAACAGATTTCCAAGGAAGAAAGAAGGAATAATAAAGATGAGAACATTAATTATTTAAATAGGAAAGGAACAAACAAAGAAAGGATCATTGAAGCTAGTAACTGGTTCTAATAGAAAGAAGACAGGAAGCCCTGGCTGATATGACTAGTGGATTAAGTGCCGGCCTGCAAACCAAAGGGTCGCAGATCTGATTCCCAATCAAGGCACGTGCCTGGGTTACAGGCCAGGTCCCCAGCAGGGGATGTGTGAGAGGCAACAACACATTGATATTTCCCTCCCTCTCTTTCTCTCTCTCTCTAAAAATAAATAATTAAAATCTAGGCCCAGGACTGCAGAGAAGTTCTACTGGCCCTGGATCTGAAGATAAATTTAGGATTGTGAGGGAAGACAGCAGGGCCTGGTATGTGGACTCCTTGTGCACAACAGCAAAAGAGACATGCACAAGTGGCTCTGCTATGTGGATAAGTGGACAACATGTCCGGCCCAAAATGCTGTGTTCATGCTGAGGCATCATGGCACCCCTGCCACCAGCCTGGCTCAGAAATGACTCATGCAAGAACCCTCCAGACTCTCACTGCCCACTCCTGAAATGACAATGGACATCACCCTCCCCAAGTAAACTATTTCCTTGGGTGAGCTGGTGCTTTTAAAGCTGAGGTTAAGAATAAAAAACCCAAGTAAAGCAAAATGAAATAAAGTAAAATAGAATTTTGAGAAAATATAGAAAAGGAAGAGTTTCCCAAATATATCTCTACACCAAGTAAAATAAGGGCAGAGATGTGTACATTGCATTTGGAGGTCAGTGACAAGCCTAATGAAAAGTAAATAATAGGGTCAGAAGTCAGATGAAGAGTGGGGAGGAGGATGGAATCAGAGACAGTCTTTTGAAGAAGCAAAGAAAATAGTGGGAAGGAGTTTTAGGACATTAGATAGGAGCTGAGTCTGGTTGTAGGCCAAGAGGGAGGAAGCAGTGGGAAAGGTGTGCTTAAAATACCAAGAAGGAGAAACTACTATTGATGGCATAAGTCCTTAAAGAAGAGGGAGGGTTTGGAGACAAGTAAAGGGGTTACAGGAGAAAGGGAGGGATCCTTGATGACCGGGACAGACAGCTGAGAGGGAGGAGAGACATGAAGTTGAGGGCATGCAAGTCTTAGGCTTTTGGTTCTTTGAAGAAGGGACAGGCTGACGCATTCTGGCCTGTGAGGTGATCTCAGGTGGGGAGAAGGCACAGTTAGACACATTACTTATTTGATATTTAAACAAATCAGACATCTCAATGAAGTCCTTAGTAAACATGTTATATGAGAGGAAAACAAGCAAAAGATTCAATTATCTTCATTTCCCAAAATTTAGATACTTGGTATTATGTAAAGTTATTTCTAAAAGAGCTATCAGCATCAAATGTGCTGTGGCAATGTTTTAATGTTCTAATGCTCCGGAAAGCAAATCAGGTTATGCTGTGGTAAGAAGGGGAAGGGGCCCAGCAGCACACTAGATTGGTAGATTTACGTTTTTCTGTCTCTCAGTTCTCAACATGGAGCCTGGTGTGTCATGTGTTCTGTGACTCCCTTTGTGAATGAATATTCCAAGCATGAAGGGCTCTTGGCAACCTACTGATGTGTACCTTGAGGTGCCATGACTGTCACCCCTGTCCCACTGGAGCCACATCAGCCACACAAGCTCTCCCATGGCAGCTGCCCTACCTCCGTGTGCTCTGAGCAGTGACTGTGCTTACAGGGGCTAGAGATCTGTCAGCTTGTTTCTGGCTTAGAGCAATAAACTTATTTCACCTTGATTTTCCTTGCATTCACTCTTTAAAAAAATTAATGGATTCTTATTAAGTGCTCACCATGAGGTGTGATACTAGGCCCTGGGGATTGCAGGGAGTGGTCTCTGCCTTCATGGGCCTCCTGATAAACTTGGGTCCACTGAGACTCTTCTGCTTTCCCTCCTAAGAGCATAGCCATGGCCACCTGCTTCAGTCAAGTGAGGATGATTATTGACCCTATGGGTTACACTCTACAGATGGCCTGTTGGGGAACACAATGAGGGGGCCAGAGGATAGGCTCCATGGTTGGACAGACCAGGCTTTGATAAATGTGCCAATTGATAAATGGTTGCCAGGCAAGTTACTTAGTATCTTTGAGCCTCAATCTTCTCGTCTACTAAATGCAGATATCACTTTAGGACTTTGCGTGACACTTCCTACCTCCCACAAATGGCATAATTTGTAAGTGTGAGCTCTTTTTAGTGTTAGGTGAATGCTCTGTACAATCCCACATCTGAATCCTCTACATTTGGGGACTTAGGAAATTTTCAGTATTTAGAGATAAGAAATAATAGAGCTCTCTAAAAGGGGTGTAGAAATGAGACATGAAGGGTCACCATGAACTTGGTCCTAGAGGATAGTTAGCAGCTGCATTTTGTTTACTATGAATGAAAACAACCTGAGTGATAACCTTCACTCTGGGAATCTTAGTGCATTTCACATCTGTGTCATTCAAAGTTCTGTTGTACAGAAGGGAACATGGGCTGTGCTCAGGTTTTATGAAGAAAGCGTTGCATGCACAAACTGGGTGTGTAGTTGCTATACCTACCATAAAACCAGAAAAGTGAGACCCAGCTTCTAATTCCAGTCCTACCACTTGTTAGTGGTGAGTGGGACTCATCACTCAGCTGGTCTGTCTTAGCCTCTATTTTCTCATCTCTAAAGTGGGAACACTGGCATTTTCCTTGTAGGATGAGATGAGATTGGTGTATGGACACATGGGCTTCAGGGCCCAAAGCTGGGCAGACATTGGTTAGCACAGGTGTCCTTGGTTAGAATCTAAACCCCTAGTGAAGTGCCAGGCATCCACAGAAATGAGGAGGAGAAAAATCATGTTTGAACTTTCCCCCAGGGCTGGAGCTCTTTACATTCTGTCAACAAGAGATTTGGTATGATTCCAGAGGTGAAAAATTGTGTTAGTGACTCCAAGTGAAAGGAAACTATGTCTAGCACATTATCTGTTCAAACTTCCTGGAAACCCCCTTTTTTTCCACACATTCCTAGGTTTCACTGTGTATTTGCTGTCTTCTAGCTCTGGATGAATACTGTGGACAACCTGGAGCTCTCCCTCTTTTCCCATCTTGTGGAAGTCCTTCGATCACCAAGGTAGGCTGGGCTTTGGCAGCCTAGGCCTTAGAGCCAAAGGCTTCATGTCAGGAAAAGGGACTGAGAGGGCAGGATGGCCATTGGCTGAGCAACCATGGCCCCTGCCCACTCCCAGAGCTCTGAGTCTCCTGATGGCAGCATGTCTGTCTTAAACTGCCCAGGCTTCTATAACAAAATACCATGGACTGGGTGACTTATGAACAACAGAAATTTATTTCTCACAGTTCTGGAGGCTGATGGATTGGTATCCAGTGAAGACCCCACTTCCTGGTTTATAGATGTCTGTCTTATCACTATAATTCAACCTGTTAAAAGGGACATGGGAACTCTCTAGTGCCTCCTTTATGATGGCACTAATCCCATTCATGGGGCATCATCTTCATGACCTAATAACCTCCCAAGGCCCCACCACTGAGGGTGAGGCTTCAACACAAGAATTTAGCGGGGTCACAAACATTCAGTTTGCAGCAACACTCTTCCCAGCGGTTCATGTACGTGGGGCATTTCTGTCTCCCCTGCTGTTTTGGGGACTTATAAGGCAGCCTTCTAGCCCTGGCAACTAGCACCTTCTCAGGACTCAGTAAGTGAGGCCAGTAAAAGAGAATGCATCTGCCTCTCAACCCACTGTCCCTCTAAGTGACCTCCCCAAGTCACTTTTTTAATTAGTCAGGGCTCTTTTTGTTGTAAGTGGCATAACTACTCTTCAAGCAACTTAGGGAAGAAAGAAAGGGAGGGAGAAAGGGAGTGGAGAAAGAAGGAATTTATTGCTTATATAATTAAATGGGGCAGATCTTCAGCTATGGCTGGGTGGCACTTGCAGCACTTTTTCTGAGATCTGTCACTGATGTGGTCCTGGCTTTCTTCCTTGCTGGTGTCATTTCAGCAGGCCTTCTGTGGCAGCAAGGTGGCTGCTGGGCTCCTCAGAGCATATCCTCTTCTCAGCACAGTCCCACAGAGGGCTTCTTTTTACTCCATAGTCCTAGCAATCGGATGAAGTCTCACAGGGCCACCTGGGGTCACTTGGCTCAGCTGGGAGCATGATTTCACCTCTGGGGTAGGTGGAGGGGAGTTAGAAAGAAGTGTTTCCCAAAGAAAACCAAAGGTTGTGATCAGAATATGGGAGAAGAGAGGCAGGGAAACCAACATAGGAACATTCCATTTCACATGGCTCCTTGGTGCTGCAAGTTCAGAGAACAAGATACAGTCCTCGGAAGAAGAAATACAGAAAAATTGGCCTGCTCAGTGCTGTGATGAGAAAGCTCATGAAAGACACTGAGGCTTATAAGCAACAGACACAACACATACAGAACTGGGCTGCTCTGTCTCTTGTGTATCAGGGATGTGGAGCCCTGCAGGATTTAGCATGTGAGAACTAAATGGAAGTTCAAGAAGGAAGAATTCACCCAAATTATCCTTCTTTCACCTCTTTGTCTTTCCCATTGTCCACTTTCTCTCTGTATCTGTTGTTTTCTAAGAGGTAGGCATTTACTCTGGTAGCTGTTTTCTTGGGGGGAGTAGAATTTACTGGAAATTGCATTGTGATTAGCCCAAGGAGGGGAATGTGGATACTTGAATTCTGTCTGGTTCCCCTTTGACTTTCAGTGGTGTGTTCATCCACTTTGTGGTTTTGGGGTGGCAGGAAGAGCACACACCAGACATCCTCGCCAAGGGCCCCATGCCCCTGGCTGTTGGGAAGTGCTCACAGTCACACTCAAGTCTGCTGTCTTTGTTCTGAGTTTTCTGAGACCACCATTAGTTTTCCCTGAAGATTGGAATTTAAAAGTCAATAATTGGGGGTTGTCTTTGAAGGCAGTTTCTGAAGGGGGGCAGTGGAAAGGTACGGGAGCCTTGTCCCCAGTGGCCCTGGCACTTGGCAGACACTTATTCAATGGGTGTCTGACAGCAGTTTGATTAGTTGCCAAGTGAGCATTGGAGTCAGAGGACCACAGAGTAAGCCCAGGCTGGAAAACCTTTTTAGCAGAAACATAGCAAATTTGGTTCATTCCAGTAAAAGCTTTTACTGCTTCTCTCCTGGGCTCACCAGGGAAGGACCTCGGAATGCTGAAGTTGCTCACCAGGCCCAGCTTATACCCAAGCTCATCTTCCTCTTCAATGAGCCAGGCCTCACTCCCTCCAAGATCCCCACCATCACTGCCATCCTGCACTGTCAGCTGAGGGGCCACTTCAGTATACAGGACTTGCTCAGGTACCACATCAAACTTCCCAGGGGAAAGGAGAGAGCTTCAGACTGTTTCATGATGGAATATAGGCCCCAGCTCTCTCCTGACCACACTCAATCCAGCATCACTACCCTTCAATGCAGTGGCAGGTTCTATTCCTTGGAACCCTCAAGGAGATTTCTGATCAGGGCCAAGAGTTGAAGAAAGGGGTAAATGTATGAGACTTCTCAGCAGGGCTGTGTGTTCACTGCTCCCTGGTGCTCAGAAATGCCTATTGTGACATGAATTCAAGCCTTTCCACGAGCACAGCCATCACCACAGCTGATAATCCAACATGTCTGCCTTTTGCAGATTTCCCAAAGAGCAGTCCCAGCTGGTGTGACATTTAATCTTGTTCATCGTCATCACTATCTCTTCTAGTGATCTGGCAAAGCCAGAACTAACTGCTCTGATGAATCCTGGCAGATTTTAGAGGTCTCTGGAAATATTGCATTAATTGCAGAATAATGTGATTCCTCTTGAACCCTCCCTTGAAGCTGCATTTCAGTAGATCTATATAGAAAATCTTCACATGTGTTCAGTGGACATGACCGAGCCCCATGTTGAATGCATCCTCCTTTCTCTATATTAAGGGTCGCAGTGTTTGTCGTGTACACTCTCAAGCCTTCATCGGTGGATGAGAGGCAGATCTGCATGGATGGAGTCCCGGGGTACTCTGTGTCTGGTGAGAAGACCTTTCCCAGAAGACAGTCTGAGGCAGCAGGATGACCCTCACAGCATACCTGACAGCCACACATTGTGGGCTATTTTTCAGAGGGAAGGGCTAAGACAAAGGAAGGGGAAGGCAACCACAGCTAAGAAATTGTTCCCAAATAGTGACTTGTGAAATCATAGTCTTATGATTAGGGTCACAAACCAAATTAAACTGTATATTCTTTCTTTACAACCTCAAATGGCTTCCAGGATAAAACTCAGTTTTCTGTAGAACAGCAGGTAGGATCTTTCAATGCCCAGCCATGCCTGACTTCCTGGTTGAATCTTCCCACACTTGCTCCCCTGGTGAGTCCCAATTTCAGCACTCTGAAGCCCTTGCAGGTCCTAATGTGTAATGATCTGTCCTCTGTCCATGATTTGCACACACTGTTCCCTCTGCAGGAATATCTGCCCTCCCCTATTCCCATTCCCTACCTCATCCCTTTAGATTAGCCATTCCTAGTCCCACCAAGCCATGTTAAGTCACCTCCTCTAGGCTTCTAAAGCCCTTGGACTTACTCTATTGCACAGGTTTGTGATTGGTTTCTTTTTTGAGTGTGTCTCTCCCTAACCAGGTAGAACAGCAGCTATGCTGTGTTCCATATTTCCTCTTCTAGGGTTGGTGTTAGGGAACTGTCCACTTTGTCCTGGGCCCTCCAGATCTGTGCTGTCCAAGTGGGAGCCTCCGAACACATGCAGCAATTTTATTGTAATCAATTGAAATGCAATTAAAAATTCCATTCCTCAGTCTCATTAGCCACATCACAAGTGCTTGATAGCTACAGGAGGCTAGTGGTTACTACATGGACAGGCAGATATGGAACATTTTTATCATTGCAAAAGAGCCTCCTGTATAGCATTACTAAATCTGAATTAGTTCTCTCTTCTCCTTAGAGCAGGACTGAAAAGTAGGAATTACCATTCCCATTTTGCAGATGAGGAAACTGAGGCTCATAGATATTAGAACTTTAATAAGCAATTGAGCCAGAATCCAAATAGAGAGGAACCCAAATCAACTTTCTCAAGCTGCTTCATTAGTTCTATTTCTACAGCTTGGTATCTGTGCCCTGAGTTAATTGCAAAACAACTGGATAACCAAAGGAATGGATGAATGGACAATGGGCTAACAGTGAGCTTACTTAGCAAACCCTCCTTCTTATATGGACTCCATTCTGAAACTTTTATAAAAACGTCTTCTATTGGCACAGTGTTCACATGTCCTTCAGGGCTATAATAACATTCAGAAGTAAAGTTTCTTTTTACACTAGATCCATATACCTCTTGCTTTAACTCAAGCTCTATTTTTATTGTAGCATCGACATGCCAAAGACCTAGGTTAGAGGCTAGTTGATAGCAGGAACCAATACTGAGTATCATAGTCTTTACACTCTACCCTCAATGCCTGGCATAATACCCAGCAGCTAGTGGATGCTCACGAAATGTTGCAGCCTATAATTTTTAAAAATCTTCTATTGGAAGATGTATTTTTCTGAAAATAGGGAGATTAAAAACATCTCTAGTAAAAGAGAACTTTAAGAATACTTCCTGAAAAATTTTTAAAGCATTGTATTAAAGTCTAGAATTGAATGGCAAAATTTGGAGTTCCACCCATGCCCTAAGCCCTGAATGAAATGAGCATTTTGTGAATATGATTGCTTACTGCAGAAAATATGTCTCTTTACAGCATTCACTCTCAAAGCTAAATTTTCTCTTTTGTAGCTGGAAGCCAAACATCTGAAAAGACAATCTGGCTCAGAAACCAGTTGCTGGAGATGCTGCTCAGTGTAATATCTTCTTCCCAACTTCATCTGTCCTCTGAGTAAGTAGCTCCAGGAAGAGTGATTTGGCATGAGGCTGCCTCACACAGGGTGTGGTGTTAAAACCTTTCCTTAATGAAAAGTTTAGCATCTCAGAGTTGGCTTTCTGCAATATGTTTCCTGCTCTAGTCAAAAAGGAAATTACATTCTTTCCACTGAATAAAGCATATCTTGCCCTAAGATATTCTAGTGAAAATGTTTAAAGGGCATAGTAGCTGGAAACAGATTTGGTATAATTACAATAAGCTCCTTTTGTCACCATTTCTCTAGTATAATTGTTATTGTTTTGGCAGTTGTGACAATTACTGATTTTGATGTTCTTTACTTGGCAGACAAATGGTTAGCCTAAATAACATCTATCAAGGCAAAGGCTTGCCAAATTCCTCTGCTATTCACTGTTAGTTACTTAGTTATTTTCCCAAGTCAGAAAAAGAAATATCTGCCTTCAATCAACTTTCAAAACCACATGTAATCATAAAAGTCCATTAACTCTCCCCCTGTCTGCTTGACATCCAACCCTGGAGTCATTTATTTAACAACTATTTGTTGAAAACCTACTATGTGCCAGACACTGTTCCTTGATGCGAGAATGTGGTGCTGAGCAAGTCAATTCAGATCCTTGCTCTTTGCCAAATTGACATTTTATGGTTTATGCATATTTGGAGAAGGAGTGGGTGTTACTCCTTAGAAAAACAGCTTTGCAAACAGTGCTTAAAAATTTGCTAGCCCTTAAGTCTTCACCTTGCTAGAATCAAAACATGGTAGAAGTGGGACGGGAGTAAAAGACAGATAACTGTACAAGAACAACAATTAAAATAAAAAAAACATGGTAGAACTGGAAAACTTGAAGATATGCTAGTCTCAACCTTTGCTTTTCATTATTTTTGAAAGGGAATGTACCATAGTGCTTAAACACCTAGGCTCAGATGTAAGAACTTCTAGGTTCGAATCCCAGCTCTGTTCCAAGGGAAGGTAACTTAAAACTCTCAATGCTCTCTTCTACTCATCTATGTGAGACTAAAAGAAGTACTTGCCATAAATGAAAATTAATATGTGGATAGCCTGGACCATGGTGCCTAAGATAATATGAGTACTTTATGAGCTAACTGCTGTCATCATCATCATCATCATCACCATTACCACCATACCACCATCATCGAGGAAAATGACCAGAGCACATCAAGAGTTCTGACAAAGTGATCATCTTCAATTCAGAGGCAGGACTAGAAAATACCACCCACCTCCCTGTCTTCCACTTCCTTCTAGCAAGTCTGTGTTCTCCAGACCCATCATTTTAAAATTCACTTTTGAAAGTGATAATAAATCATGTTTTTTTCTCCTAAAGTGATAAGGATGCAGAAACTTTGGACTATTCTGTTTAGATTAGTTTTGACCAGTGCAAGGTCAAAAGGAAAGTAAATAACCATTTTGTGTTTTATATGGCTATATTATTAAAATTAGATGGGTGGTTATCAGACACTGTGTGAGTGTGAATATCAGTGGGGTAGGGCTATCAGGGGGCCTGCATGTTTTATAGCAATTGATACATAGTTTCCAATTGTTTTTGAAAACATTCTGCCAATTTATACTTCAGCCATTAATAAACAAATTCAGCCCTGGCTGGTGTGGCTCAGTGGATTGAGTGCTAGTTTGCGAACCAAAAGGTTGTTGGTTTGAATCACAGTCAGGGCACATGCCTGGGTTGTGGGCCAGTTGGGGGCATATGAGAGGCAAGCACAAATTGGCATTTCTCTCCCTCTTTCTTCCTCCCTTCCCCTCTCTATACAAATAAATAAAATCTTTAAGAAAAATAGACATATTCATCTATTTTGCAGCAATTTTGCTAGGATTTTGTTTACCATTCTTTTAAAATGCAATATGTATTTTGCTGAGTAATATCCAAATGTTAACCTTAGTTTACCTTTCTGAGATGACGGGTGAGGCTGGCCATTATTCATATTTTCTGAGCATTCTATTTGCACATAGAATGGGATACTTCATTGCATTTACTGGCCCCCTAGGATGAAAGAGGAGGTGTTCCTGAGCCTAGGACCAGACTGGTTTCTGCTGCTCCTACAAGGTCACCTGCACTCCAGCACCACTGTGCTGGGATTGAAGCTGCTGCTGCACTTTCTGTCAAGCCCTAACCTCCTCATGCGATTCAAAGATGGCCTGCCTGCAGGATCCTGGGTGGAATGCAGCTCCAAAGGTGTGGACATCATAATGGGTGAGTGTGCACCTATCTCCAGGAGGCTGGGCACCATCTCCTCAAGGTGGGCGTGGGACCTGACTGTCTCTTCCTCTCTGCTTGGGACCTGCAGGACTCCTGTGCAGTAGTATCACCTTGACTCCTGGTTCCCAATCAGTCCAGCCCTCTCTGATTTCCCTTTTAGGATCCCCAAGAGTCTCACTGCTCTCCAGATACTGGGGACTTCCTTCTACTTCTCAAAGGCTCCTTAGCTCTTTCCCTGTTCCTAGGATGTTCTCCCAGCCCACAACACCAGCAGGCAGCTCCTGGCTGATGTGGATTCACCCTCAAGGTCTCAGTTCAAGTGCCACTTTCTCTAGGAAAGGAGGGTCCCACTTGAATTAGGGTACCTCTATTATATTCTCTTTGCCCCTATTATTGTCCTTTATAGTATATTTATAAGCATATAAACATGCTTATTTATTTATAAATATAAGGTTATATTTAGTTCATATTTAATCACTTCATACCTGTTCCTTCCACTATTGTCAGTACTTGGTGAGGGCCTGGGGTTCTGTACATTTTGTGAGAACATTTTGTCCTTGATGCCTAATATGAAGTTATGTTGTGGACTTCAAGGTTGTAGGCACTAAATATTTGTGTTTGAATGAATGAATGAGCATGTCAGAAATAGAGAAAGGAATTATTGTTGAGAATTTTCTTGTGTCCATGTATATATTTCTACCTAGAATTTCTATGGGATGAGTGAGGGGCAGGGAATTCTCTCATGTGCCCAATCCTCACCTTGGCCAGAATCAATTGCAGTTGTTCTCAGTTGGATTTTGTACCCATTCATGATCAATAGATAACCTGAAGAACCACGTTCCCATGCCTGACCAGAGTCCCTGCCTGCTTCCTGGATTCCGTGTTCTGAATGACTTTCTGGCCCACCATGTTCACATTCCAGATGTCTACCTCATCGTGTCCACCTTCTTTCTACAGACGCCACTTACGGAACTGACAGGCGGGCCCAAAGTAGGTTCTGGGGGCAACCCAGGGACAGAGTGACACACTTGGTTTTCTGACTCCATATGACTGAGGCAGTTCCCTAAGACTCTCCACCCTTACCCTGATCCACTTCTTCCAGAGTCCATTGTCCTGACCCATTTCTTTCCCTAGCAGTACACACACCTTGGCTGGCTCTTCAGATACCCCTTGGCCCCTCCACCTCTGCCTCCCATCATCTTCCCCAGCAGCTCTGCATTTTTATCAGTCCCACGTTCAGATTTTTCAACTTTTGGGCACAGCTAGAGAATTCTGTGATGGTGGCGGTTGGTGTGGGGAGGTGCATAGCTGCCACCAAAGGTGCAGAGCCTCAGTTTAGGCCTTCACGTCAGTAATACCCCTGTTATTCCCCTATATTCTGATATAAACCTTGTATGTGTTGAGTTTTGTGCCCCACAATTGCCCAGCTTCTATACTCGCCTGCCCTTCATGCTGTGATCTTCCTGAGTCACCTCCACAGGGTGTGCTTGGCCACCCTGTGCCTTTAATGACCTTTCCCCCCCCACTAGTCACCTGCCTCAGATGCCACCTCCTGCTTAGACCCTCTGGACAAAGGGAGCCATCCCTCCTTTGTGCCTCAGCACACCTTTGCCTTATGTAACATAGACACACTTACACACTTGTCTTTCTCTTTAGGTGCTGAGCACTTCAGGAATAGAATCACCTTTTACTCACCTTGTTGGGCTCCTGACAAATAGCAGAATCACAAATTGCTTTTCGATCTTAATTGAGTTGAGTTAAACTGCACTGAATTGAAATGGGGTGGGGTCATAGTTTACAAATAGAAGGCTAAAAAGTGCACTTCCTTTGCACATCATGTATTTTTTAAAAAGATTTTATTTATTTATCCTTAGAGAGAGGGGAAGGGAGGGAGAAAGAAAGAGAGGGAGAAACATCAATACACAATTGGTTGCTTCTTGCACACTCTTAACTGGGAACCTGACCTACAACCAAGGCATGTGCCTTGACCAGGAATTGAACTGGTGACCCTGTAGTTTGCACACACAACCCACTGAGCCACACTGGTAGGGCTGCTCCTTGCTATATTTGACAGATTTAAATCTTGATATATAATTGAAGTGTTAAAAATTCCACTTCAAAATAAAGTGTTCTGTGTGCTGAGCTAAATTCATCAGAACCCTGTATTTTTATTTATCTGAGAATGTATCTAGGACACACATATCTGCTGAGTATCCAGACCCATGATAAGTATTTTACATATTTTATTTCACTTAATATTTATGACAATTCCATGGGGTAGATAACACAATTTTTATTTCACAGAGAGAGAAGCTAAACTGCCAAGAGGCTGAACGGCATGCTTTTCTTTCCAGGATTTTCTTCACATTGTTTTATTGTTGTTTAAGTACAGTTGTCTCCATTTCCCGCCCCTCTCTCCCCCCTGGTCCCAGACACCCCCACTTCTCACCCTTGATCCTACCCCTCTTTGGTTTTGTCCATGTGTCCTTTATAGATGTTCCTGAAAACCCTTCTCCTTTTTCCCCCCATTATCCCTTCCCACCTCCCCTCTGGTCACTGTCAGTTTGTTCTTAATTTCAATGTTTCTGGTTATAATTTGCTTGCTTGTTTGTTTTGTTGATTAGGTTCCACTTACAGGTAAGATCATATGGTATTTGTCTCACCTGGCAATTTCACTGCTGGAACAATATCCTAAGAATGCTAAAACACCAATTCAAAGGAACCTGTGCACCCCAATATTCATAGCAGCACAATTTACAATAGCCAAGTGCTGCAAGCAACCTAAGTGTTTATCAGTAAATAAATGGATTAAAAAATGATGGTACATTTACACAATGGAATACTATGCAACAGAAAGAAAGAAGTAGCTTCTACCCTTTAAGACAGCATGGATGGATCTGGTGAACAGTATACTTAAATTCAACTTTTAAAGAGGCAAAATCAGATCATCCTGCTTGTCAACCAGTGCTCTGTCCACTACAGTATGAACTTTCCCTGAAGTGAATTTGTCATGTTTCTATAATGTCATTCACAAAGTTCCATTAAAGTTGATTGGGACAGTATTTTTGATGTCAGACTAAAAGGACTACTCTCAACCCAAGTTGTTAGTGGGGTCTCCACTACCTTCTTGGAGTTGTGTATTTCCCTTATGAACCAAGTGGGCTAAAATTCCCATATGGGCCAGCCAACCAGGGTGTTACTATGCTGTTCTGCCTTTCCCAATGGGGCCCTTTGGGGAACTCAAAATCTTGGCTGAAAAAGCAGCCATCCTGGTGTGTTGCCAGGTACAGGCATCATTGCAGTCCCAGCCTCCTCTTTCAGGACAGCTTGGATGCTGCACTGCAGTGGATCCTGCAGAAGCACCGCACAGAGGAAGTCCTTCGGGCTGGGCTGTGCACTGAGGGTGTCCTGCTGCTCCTGCAGATGCTAAAGGCCACAATGACCCAGGTGAGTCCTACTCCCCAATGCCATGATGAGGGTCAGACAAGTCTGGAAGGGTCACCTTGACTTTTCCCAGTAGTTTCCAAGTAATGCCAGTAATTAGCAAGTGTTATTTAGAATCCTTGATAAAAGAGGCAATGAGGATTCCTGGTGATAACTTAGGTGCACAAAAGGAAAAACCAGCCTAAATGGTTCCAGTGCCATTTATCCACTCTTGCCAAAAAACTTCTGGATCAAAAGGCAATTCTCTCATTAGTTTTTTTTGTGGAAATTCCATACTGTTTTCCACAGTGACTGCACCAGTCTGCATTCCCACCAAGAGTGCACTAGGGTTCCCTTTTCTCCACATCCTCACCAGCACTTGTTGTTTGTTGATTTGCTAATGATGGCCATTCTGACCCATGTGAAGTGGTAGCTCATTGTGGTTTCAATTTGCATACTCTGATGGCTAGTAATATTGAACATCCTTTCATAGATGTCTAGGCCCTCTGTATGTCCTCCTTGGAGAAGTGTCTGTTCATGTCCTTCACCCACTTTTTAATTGGATTTTTTGTCTTCCTGGTGTGGAGTCATGTGAGTTCTTTATATATTTTGGAGATCAAACCCTTGTCTGAGGTATCATTGGCAAATATATTTTCCCATACAGTTGGTTCCCTTCTTATTTTGCTGATGTTGTCTTCACCTGTGCAGAAGCTTTTTAATTGGAGGTAGTCCCATTTGTTTATTCTTTCCTTTATATCACTTGTCCTAGGGGACATATGGGTAAAAATAATTCTGTGTGCCATATCTGAAGTTTTCCTCCCTATGTTCTCCTCTAGGACTTTTGTGGTGTCATGATTTATACTTTTTTATCCATCTTGAGTTTATTTTTCTGTATGGTGTAAGCTGGTGGTCAAATAATTTTTTTTGCATGTAGCTGTCCACATCTCCCAACACCATTTGTTGAAGAGGCTGTTATTCCATTTTATGCCTATTCCCCCTTTGTCAAATATTAATTGACCTTATTTTTCATTTGTTTAATCAATTGACTTTCATCACTGGGAGATTTATGCATTCAGTCATAGGGAAAATTTCTGAGCAAGTACTTTAGGTCAAGAGTTTTGGGACCCTGCAGATAGGGAAATAGTGCCTCTTCCCTCAGGGAGCTCACCTTGGCCAGGGTGGGAGGGCCTCACATGTAGTGAGACTTGTATTAGAGAAGATGTGTGTCTACCCACTGTAGACATGACATAGAGAGGCTTCATGGAGAGCCCTCAATTAAGGTCATCCAAGTCCACCATAGGTGGGTGGAGAGGTTGTTTTTTGACATGAAGGCAAATGTCAGATTTTATTTTATTTTATTTTATTTTATTTTATTTTATTTTATTTTATTTTATTTTATTTTATATTTTATTTTATTTTATTTTAATTTAATTTTATTTTATTTTATTTTATTTTATTTTATTTTATTTTACTTTATTTTATTTTATTTTACTTTATTTTATTTTATTTTATTTTATTTTATTTATTTTTGTTCCTGTAAGGTTTTCTGTCTTTTACTCCCATCCCAGCCCACCACCCCAGCCCTCCCCACCTCCCTCCCATTTCCACCCCCCCTCTAGTTTTTGTCCATGTGTCTTTTATACTTGTTGCTCTAAACACTTCCCCTTTTCCTCTGAAATTCCCTCCCCTCTCCCCTCTGGTGACTGTCAGTCTGCTCTCAGTTTCAGTGTCTTTGGTTATATTATGCTTGTTTGTTTGGTTTTTTTTTTCATTGATTAGGTTCCTGTTAAAGGTGAGATCATATAGTACTTGTCTTTCACTACCTGGCTTATTTCGCTTAGCATAATGCTCTCTAGTTCCATCCATGCTGTTGCGAAGGGTAGGAGCTCCTTCTTTCTTTCTGTTGCATAGAATTCCATTGTGTAAATGTACCATAGTTTCTTGATCCATTCATTTACTGATAGGCACCTGGGTTGCTTCCAACACTTGGCTATTGTAAAGTGTGCTGCTATGAACATTGGGGTACATAGGTTCTTTTGGATTCTTAGGATATAATTCTTCAGGGTTCTTAGGATATAATCCTAGCAGTGGAATTGCTGGGTCAAATGGTAGATCCATTTTTAGTTTTCCTAGAAAATTCCATACTGCTTTCCATAGTGGTTGTACCAGTCTGCAATCCCAACCGTGCACTAGGGATCCCTTTTCTCCACAATCTCTCCAACACTTGTTGTGTGTTGCTTTGTTTATGATGGCCATTCTGACTGGTATGAAGTGGTATCTCATTGTGGTTGTAATTTGCATCTCTCTGATAGCTAGCGATATTGAACATCTTTTCATGTGTCTCTGGATCCTCTCTATGTCCTCCTTGGAGAAGTGTCTTTTTAATTCCTTTGCCCATTTTTTAATTGGGTTGCTTGTTTTCTTAGAGTAGAGTCATGTAAGTTCTTATATATCTTGGAGATTAAACCCTTGTCTGAGGTATCATTGGAAAATATATTTTCCCATACAGTTGCTTCTCTTTTTATTATAATACTGATTTGTTTAGCCGTGCAGAAGCTTTTTATTTTGATGAGATCCCATTTGTTTATTCTTTCCTTTATGTTCCTTGCTTTAGGGGACATATCAGTAAAAATGTTGCTGCATGAAATATCTGAGATTTTCCTGCCTACGTTCTCCTCTAGGACTTCAAAGGTGTCATGTCTTATATTTAAATCTTTTATCCACCTTGAATTTATTTTTCTGTATGGTGTAAATTGGAGCTCAAGTTTCATTTTTTTTAACATGTAGGTGTCCAGTTCTCCCAATACCACTTGTTGAAGAGGCTATTTTTACGAAAGATCATGGTGTATGATCTTTTTAATGTATTGTTGGATGCAATTTGCCAATATTTTGTTGAGGATTTTAGCATCTATGTTCATCAGCGATAATGGCCTGAAGTTTTCTTTCTTTGTTGTGTCTTTATCTGGTTTTGGGATTATGATGATGCTGTCTTCATAAAAAGAGTTTGAGAGTCTTCCATCATTTTGGATTTTTTTGAATAGTATATGAAGTATAGGGGTTAGCTCTTCCTTAAATGCTTTGTAAAATTCTCCTGTGAAACCATCTGGTCCAGGGCTTTTGTGTGTTGGGAGTTTTTTGATTACTGCTTCAATTTCATCTGCTGTTATTGGTCCGTTCAGGCTTTCTGCTTCTTCTTCATTGAGTTTTGGGAGATTATATTATTCTAGAAACTTGTCCATTTCACCTAGGTTTTCAAATTTCTTGTCATATAGTTCTTCATAGTAATTTTTTACAATCCTTTGTATTTCTGTGGTGTCAGTTGTTATCTCTCCTCTTTCATTTCTGATTGTGTTTATTTGGGTCCTCTCTCTTTTTTTCTTGATGAACCTACTTAAAGGGTTGTCGATTTTGTTTATCTTTTCAAAGAACCAGCTCCTGGATTCATTGATCCTTAGAATTGTGCTTTTAATCCCTATGTCATTTAATTCTGCTCTGATATTGGTTATTTCCTTCCTTCTCCTTGCTCTGGGCTGTTTTTTTTGTTGTTGTTCCTTGAGCTCTAGTAGGCATAGAGTTAGGTTGTTTGTTTCAAATGTTTCTACCTTTTTTAGGTAGGCCTGTATCGCTATGAACTTCCCTCTGAGGACTGCCTTTGCTGTGTCCCATAAGTTTTGGACTGTTGTGAGTTCATTTTCATTTGTTTCCAGAAACTTTTTGATTTCCTCCCTAATTTCATTCTTGACCCATTCATTGTTTAATAGCATGCTATTCAGCCTCCACAATTTTGAGGATTTTGGGTTTTTCCCCTTAGGGTTGGTTTCTAGTTTCAATCCCTTGTGATCAGAGAAAATGCTTGGTATCATTTCAATTTTCTTGAATTTATTGAGGCTTGTTTTGTCTCCTATCATGTGATCTATCTTTGAAAATGTTCCATGTACATTTGAAAAGAATGTGTAGTTAGTTTCTTTGGGATGAAGGGCTCTATATATATCTGTTAAGTCCATTTCATATAGAGTGTTGTTCAATGCCACAATATCTTTGTTGATATTTTGTTTGGAAGATCTGTCCATTTTTGACAGTGGGGTGTAGAAATCCCCTACTATAATTGTGTTGCTGTCAATATCGTTCTTGAAGTCCTCCAAGATTTTCTTTATGTATTTGGGTGCTCCTATGTTGGGTGCATATATATTTATGATGTTTATGTGTTCTTGGTGGATTCTTCCCTTGAGTATTATGAAGTGACCTTCTGGGTCTCTCTTTATGGCTCTTCTTTTATTTTTTAATCATATTTTATTGATTATGCTATTACAGTTGTCCCATTTTCCCCCCTTCATTACCCTCCACCCTGCACACCCCCGCCCACCCACATTCCCCCCTTTAGTTCATGCCCCTGTGTCATAAGTTCTTTAGCTTCTACATTTCCCACACTATTCTTGCCTTCCCCCTGTCTATTTTCTACCTACCATCTATGCTACTTGTTCTATGTACCTTGTCCCCCTCTCTCCTCTTCCCACTCCCCTATTGCTAACCCTCCATGTGATCTCCATCTCTGTGTTTCTGCTCCTGTTGTAGTGGTTTGCTTAGTTGGCTTTTGTTTTAGGTCTGGTTGTTAATACCTGTGAGTTTGCTATCTTTTTACTGTTATATTTTATATCTTCTTTTCTTAGATAAGTCCCTTTAACATTTCATATAATAAGGGTTTGGTGGTGATGGACTCCTTTAACTTGACCTTATCTGAGAAGCACTTTATCTTCCCTTCCATTCTAAATGAAAGCTTTGCTGGATAGAGCAATCTTGGATGTAGGCCTTTGATTTTCATTACTTGGAATACCTCTTTCCAGCCTCTTCTTGCCTGTAAGGTCTCTTTTGAGAAATCCGCTGACAGTCTGATGGGAACTCCTTTGTAGGTGACTGTCCCCTTGTCCCTTGCTGCTTCTAGAATTCTCTCCTTCATTTTAATCTTGGCTAATGTAATTATAATGTGCCTTGGTGTGTTCCTCCTCGGGTTCAACTTCTTTGGGACTCTCTGAGCTTCCTGGACTTCGTGGAAGTCTATTTCCTTTGCCAGATTGGGGAAGTTCTCCTTTATTATTTGTTCAAATAAGTTTTCCACTGGTTGCTCTTCTTCTTCCCCATTCTGGTACCCCTATAATTTGGATGTTGGGACGTTTAAAGATGTCCTGGAGGTTCCTAAGCCTCTCCTCATTTTTTTGAATTCTTGTTTCTTCCTTGTTTTTTGTTTGGTTGC
>PVKU01001774.1:185135-223585 GCA_004027475.1 Anoura caudifer
GATTTGAGTCCCAGTTTTCCTCCCATCTCTGTTGGTTCCCCATGCATCTTTCTTCATTTCACTTATTGTAGCCTTCATTTTTTCATCTAATTTGTGAGCAAAATCAACCAATTCTGTAAGCATCCTGATTACCAGGGTTTTGAATTGTGCATCTGATAGGTTGGTAATCTCTTCATCGCTTAGATAAATTGGCTCTGGGACTTTGATTTGTTCTCTGGTTTGAGCCATTTTCATTTCTGGTTTTTTTTTTTGTTGTTGTTTGTTTGTTTGCTTTGTCTAGTCGTGGCTGTTACGTAGTGAGGGGTGGAGCCTCAGGTGTTCCCCAGGGCGGGACAGCCCAGTCGCTGGGTAGTGACGCTGTATGTGGGGGCAGGGTCTGAGAGGAGATAATGGCGGTTGCTTTACTCACTCTCAGATTCCAGTTCCTTTCACCGCTTCCCCTTTGCCTGGATTATCTGCGCGTGAATGTGGGACCACCCGGTCAGCCAGCCGCCTTGTGCGGCCTCACTGGTTCTGCACAGTTGCCGCCCCGTGCCCGGGGTCTGCTAGTCGCCGCTTGTGCACCTGGGGACTGCCAGCCACTGCTGCCTGGGTGCCAGGTCTGCACCTCCGCTTTTTCCTGCCATGACTCCGCCCCGCTTACCAGTCTGGATGAATTGTTGTTGGACTTCCAAACAGTTTGATTTTCTGAGTTCTGGTTGTTTTCTTGTTTCTAAATCTTTGTTGTCCTTAATTTTGGTTGTGAGAAGAGGCACAGTGTGTCTGCCTAAGCCTCCATCTTGGCCGGAAGTCTATGGCTCTTCTTTTAAAGTCTATTTTGTTTAATATGAGTATTGCTACCCAGGCTTTTCTTTCCCTGTTCATTTACTTGGAAAATTTGTTTCCAGCCCTACACTTTGTGTCTGTGTAGGTCTTTTGTCCTGAGGTGGGTCTCTTGTAGGCAGCATATGTGTGGGTCATGCTTTCTTATCCATTCAACTATTTTATGTCTTTTGACTGAGCATTTAATTCATTTACATTTAAGGTTATTATTTATAGGTACTGATTTATTGCCATTTTCATGCCTGTGTTCCTCTCTCTCTCTCTTTCTCTTCCTTCCTTTCCTTAAAGCAGTCCCTTTCCCATCTCTTGCAGAACTGGTTTGGTAGAGGTGTATTCTTTTAGAATTCTTTTGTCTGGGAAGCTCCTTATTTGCTGGTTAAAGTAGTCTTGGTTGCAGGCCTTTGGTTCTCATTACTTGGAATATTTCTTGCCATTCTCTTCTGGCTTTGAGCGTTTCCATTGAGAAGTCGGATGCTAACCTTATCGGGGCTCCCTTGTAGGTTACTTCCTTTTTCTCCCTTGCTGCCTTTAAGATTCTCTCTTTGTCTTGGAATTTTGCCATTTTAATGATGTTGTGTCTTGAAGTGGGCCTCTTTGGGTTCCTCTTGACTGGGACTTTCTGTGTTTTCTGAATTTGTGGGACTTTTTCTCTCATCAAATTAGAGAAGTTTTCCATCATTACTTTTTCAAATGGGTTTTCTATTCCTTGCTCTTTTTCTTCTCCTTCTGGTAACCCAATTATACAGATATTATTACATTTCATATTGTCTTGCATTTCTCTTAATCCCTCTTTATTCTTTCTGAGCCTCTTTTCCTTTTCTCGCTCTTTCTGAGTGTTTTTTCTACTTTGTCCTCCAACTCGCTGATCCTATCATCTGCTTCATCAATTCTGCTTTTCATTCCTTCCACTGTGTTCTTCAGTTCAGAAATTGTGTTCTTCATTTCCTCTTTGCCCTTGTTGATAGTTTCTATTTCCTTTTTCATGTTGATATAGTTTGCAGTGAGTTCATTGTAGCTTCCCTGTAGTTTCTGGTAGCTCATTGAGAGTTCATGGAGCTTCCTGACAACCATTGCTTTGATCTCAATATCTGATAGTTGATTTGCCTCTGTTTCATTTAGTATTCTTTCTGGGGCTTCCTCCTTTCCTTTCATTTGGGGATTGTTCCTTTGTCTTCCCATTGTTTGTGAAACTCTTCTTGTTAGCCTCAGCTTCTTAAATTGATCTGTTCTGGCTCCCTGGGTTGATGGTGTGAAATTCTGTGGTAGAATGCCTGTGAGATTCAGTGGTGCTGTCTCCTTTGGGTATCCTGGTGTTCACTGCTTCCACTGTCTCAGCTGTTGAAATGCCCCCTCTTTGGGACCAACTGTATTTTTTTCACAGTTCCAGGTCTCACTTGTGGGTCTCACTTGTTCTTTTTGGTCTCACTTGTGGGTATTTAAAAAGAGAAAGGAGGAAGAAAAAAATGAAAAAAAGAAGAAAGAAAAAAAAAGAAAAAGGAAGAGGAAGGAAGAAGAGATAAAATTGGAAAGAAAGGAAGAAGGAATAAAACAAGAAAGAAGTAAGGAGAAGCAAAAGAAGTTGAGGGGTAAAAAAGATAAAAATAATGAAAATAATAATTAAAAATATTGAAAAAACAAACAAAGAAACAAAACCCAAAACAAGAAACTCTTGCTGTTTTCAGACTTGCCAAGCCAGTTTTTTTGGTGTTGCTGGCTGCAATGCCCGAGGGATGATGGTATCACTTTTCTCCCTATTCTGTACTCAGTTATCTTTGGGCTACTTTCCTCAGGGCTAGCTGTGCACTCTCCCCAGAGCTAGCCTGGCGCCTCTCTGCACAGAGTCGGGCATATGTTCTGAGCCTCCCGGGGAGTGCAAGTGCGCACTTTCCCGAATTTATGGGTGTGAGCTCATGCAGCGTGTGACTACCCTGGTAGCATGTGGACACCTATGGTCTCATAGCCATCTGCTGTCCTGCACAGGCGCCTATCACCTGTGGTGCACAGGCACCTCTGGTAGCACAAGCTCTTGCATGCACTCCTCCCAGGGCTATGCGTGGGTGTTCACATCCCCAGAGTGTTTGCCACTGAGTCCGTAACTCTTCTCTGTGAGACTTCAAGCAACCAGGTTTCTCCTGGTGCTGCTGAAACCTTGTTTGGCTGGGGAGGGAGCGGTTGACTCAGCTCCCTCCCTAGAGCCCTATGGCAGGCCTGGCAGGCACCGGGCCTGGGTCTCAGCCACCCTGGTCTCTACGGTGATCCATGGGCTCTTATTGTTCTGAAGTACTCTCCTTACCATCCGGTTTTTCAATGTCCGCTACAATATTCGATCTCCTGTTTTCAAATATGCTGTGTTTCTGATGGTTGTTTGCTATGTTTCTCCATAGATTGACCAGGTTTTTCTCCTGTGTGTAGGGGGAGGTGGAATCTGCTCCCTCCTACCACACCGCCATCTTCCTTCCTGAAATGTCAGTTTTTTATATCAGTATTATGCTAGCTTTATTTTTAAATGACTTTATATTTAAGAAGATGTTAAATCCATAGTTTTTATTTATTTAAATCATTCCTATGAAACATCTTGGGCCTAAATTTTTTCCATTATTGGCCTTTTTAGGCTTTTAAATGTCTCTTTGACCTAGTTTAGGTAACATGTTTTTAAAAATCTCCCCATTTATTTAATACGCACATTTGATCTCTTTTTTATTACTATTTTATTGTTGTTCAATTACAGTTTTTCCCCCACTGCTCCCTCCTACCCCAGCCAAACCCTTCTCCCTCCCTTGCTTCCTCTCTCCCCTTTGGTTTTGTCCATGTGTCCCTTATAGTAGTTTCTGAAAACCCTTCCCCCCATTATCCCCTCCCACCTTCCCTCTGGTTACTGTCAGATTGTTCTTACTTTTCAGTGTCTCTAGTTATATTTTGCCTGCTTTTTTCTTTTGTTGATTATGTTGCAGTTAAAGGTGAGATCATATGGTATTTATCCCTTACTGTCCATCTTATTTCACTTAGCATAATGTTCTCCAGTTGTATCCATGCTGTCCCAAAGGGTAGGAGCTCCTTCTTTCTTTCTGCTGTGTAGTATTCCATTGTGTAAATGTACCATAGTTTTTTGATCCATTCATTTACTGATGGGCACTTAGGTTGCTTGCAGCAATTGGCTATTGTAAATTGGGCTGCTATGAACATTGGGATGCATAGGGTCTTTGGGATTGGTGTTTCAGGGTTCTTAGGATATAATCCCAATAGTGGAATTGCTGGGTTAAAAGGCAGTTCCATATGTTAATTTTCTGAGGAAATTCCACAGTGGCTGCACCCGTCTGCATTCCCACCAACAGTGCACTAGGATTCCCTTTTCTCCACATCCTCACCAGCACTTGTTTGTTGATTTGTTTATGATGGCCATTCTCACTGGTGTGAAGTGGTATCTCATTGTGGTTTTAAGTTGCATCTCTTTGATGGCTAGTGGTGCTGACCATCTTTTCATATGTCTCTGAGTCCTCTGTATGTCCTCCTTGGAGAAGTGTCTGTTGAAGCTTTTGCCCATTTTTTAATTGGGTTTTTTGTCTTCCTGAAGTGGAATCATGTGAGTTCTTTATATATTTTAGAGATCAAACCCTTGTCTGAGGTATCATTGGCAAATGTGTTTTCCCATGTAGTTGGTTCTCTTTTCATTTTAATGCTGTTTTCTTTAGCCATACAGAAGATTTTTATTTTGATGAGGTTCCATTTGTTTACTCTTTCCTTTATGTCCCTTGCTTTAGGGAACATATCAGTGAAGATGTTGCTGTGTGGGTTGTCTGAGAATTTCCCACCGAGTTTTCCTCTAGGACTTTATGGTGTCACAACTTATATTTAAGTGTTTTACCCACCTTGAATTTATTTTTGTGTGTGGTATAACCTGGTGATCAAGTTTCTTTTTTTTGCATGTAGCCGTCCAGCTCTTCCAACACCATTTGTTGAAGAGGCTTGTTTTACTCTATTTTATTCTTCCTCTCCCTTTGTCAAATATTAATTGACCATAGAGACTTGGGTTTATTTCTGGGTTCTCTGTTCTGTTCCATTGGTTTATGTGTCTGTTCTTATGCCACTACCAGGTTGTTTTGATTACAGTGCCCTTGTAATATAGTTTGATATCAGGTATTGTGATCCCTCCTACTTTGTTCTTCTTTCTCAAAATTGCTAGAGCTATTCAGGGTTGTTTATGGTTCAATATACACTTCTGAAATATTGGTTCTATATCTGTGAAATATGCCATTGGTATTTTAATAGGGATTTCATTGAGTCTATAAATTGCTTTGGGTAGTATGGACATTTTGATGATGTTAATTCTGCCAATCCATGAACATGTTATATGTTTCTTTTGTGTCTTCCTTAATTTTTTTCTTCAGTGCTGTATAGTTTTCTGAGTACTTTTAAAATTATTTAATTTTTGTGTGATTATTTTCCTTTTATAATTCTTAATTTATAAGCTTATACTCTCTCTTTGTCACACCACTCCCATTATTTAAGAAGCTCAGGACCTTCAGATTTATTTAAAGAACCACCTTAGGATACATTTATCATTCTTCTGATATTTTTTTCTCATTAGTTCTAAGAATTTGATATTTGGCATCTTCATTTTTTTTTTTTTTTTGTTTTGTCTTCCAGAATTTCTGTGATTGCAGTTTTAAAGACTTTTTTATTTATATTTTACATGTCCATGTGGTTGAATTTTTTGTTTCTTTTATTGTTGTTAACCATTCTCAGTTTTGTTTTGTCCAAGTCAGAGCATGTGATTTGTATACTTTATATCTTTGAGGAACTTATTCATGGTTCCATCATAGACCTAATGTTGAAATTAATTTTGGGATATCTGAAAAATTATATATTTTTCTATTTGCAGAATAAGAAATCTGTTACCTTTCTAACAAATTAATGTTATTTTTTGAAAAGCAAAAGGAATAACATGAACATATTTAAAATAAAGAAAATATATAGTATGCTGACAGAAACAAAAAATAAAACTAAACATTTACATTATAATATCAAACATAAAATGGTGAACTGGTATATTACAGAAGAGACTCTCAGATTGGTCAATAAACAAGGCCCAACCTTCTGATACAAACATAATAAAAGCAAAGTCACTCAAAGGTTGTATTAGTTCAATGAAGATATCTGTCATAAAAGTATAATCCACTATATGCAGTAGACCAGTATCAAAATATAAAAATAAAAACTGGAGGGATAAGACCAGATAGTTAATTGTAGCAAATAACTCTAATGTACCTTTCTCAAACCATTTATTTTCTTTTATTGTATCTTATTTATATTATTGTTTGCTCAGAACTTACTTGGTTTGATGTTACTCCCTTGCCCAGTGGTAACTAACCTACTACAGATTAATTTGCTTTTTGTGAACTTGATATAAATAGAATCATACAGAATGTAATCTATCACATAGGGCTTCTTTCACTCATCCTTATATTTGTGGAGTTCATTTGTGATGTATATGTCAGTAATTCATTTTTTATTGAATAGTATTTTATTGTGATAATTTATCACAATTTATTTAAGTATTCTTGGTTGTTTCCATTTGGAAATATTATGAAGAAAGCTGCTTTGTACATATTTTTGGCTGAGGATACATATATTTTTCTGTTAGAAAGAAATATGCCCAGGAGTGAAATTGTGGGTCATTAGTTATACACATGACTTGCTTTAGTAGATATAACCAGATGGTTCTCCAAAGTGAAGTGCCAGCTTACGCTCTCACAAGCTCTTATTCTAGTTGGAAGGTTCTAATTTCTCCAAGTTCTTTCCAATGTATTGCATTGTTGGTCTCGTAGATGTTAGTCATTTCACCGTGTTCAACAATCCTTTGAATCAGCCAGCATCATCTCTGTTGTGCAAATGTAGAAACTGTAGCTATGGAGGTTAACTCCCTTAGGCAAGTTCATGGAGCAAGGGCATGGTGGATGTACCTGTGTCCAGCCAGCAGCATTACATTTTTAATTACTGCCATGCTTAAAAACCTTCAGGGGGTTCTGGTTGCTCAATGTATGAAACTCAAATTTCTCTTCCAAAGTTCAAGTCCTGTCTGTCTAATCTTGTCTTCCAGCTTTTTCTGTATTTACTCTGTGCTAGTCACTATGAAAATAAGCCTGAAGTACTAAAATGTCTCATTCAGTCCTCACAATAACCAAACGAAATAGGTCATATTATAATCCTTGTTTTACAGAGTTGGGACTGGTGGTGTGGGGCGATTAAGAAATTGTTCCAACCTTCTGAGGGACACAAAGTCAGTAAGAGGCAGATGCAGGATTCAAACCAGGCAGAATAACTCCAAAAAAACATTCTCTGAACTCCAACCTCTGGTATTCCCCCTGAAATCTAATCTTGTGCTGTAAGCACCTGGTAGAGAAGTCAGAATCAGTTTCTCTCTGCCTGCCTGCTTAGCCCATACCAAACCCCTGCAGGATACAGTTTAAAATCTGTTACCTAGCTGTTCCATGCACAAGGCCTTTCTTTAGTAATAGGTTTGAGTATTCTAGTATGAGACTCTAGTATGGAACTCAGGATCTGCTTAGTAAACAGGACATCTGGCTCAGGAATATGGAGCTGGGACTTAAAAGCAGACTGGTGGGGAAATGAAGCCATGGATGAGAGGGACTGGGGCTGAGTATTGTGTTTTGCCATGTATGATGCACACTTTTTTGCCCAAATTTTTTAGGGAAAAATAAGTATGCACATTATACATGGGTAGTAACTGAAATACCTTGTATCTGTTCTTGGGTTTTGTAATTATTTGTTATATAAAATTTCTTATGCCATAATATGTTAAAAATAAATGCTAAAATT
The DNA here is from genome assembly GCA_004027475.1 of Anoura caudifer. Lineage (NCBI taxonomy): Eukaryota > Metazoa > Chordata > Mammalia > Chiroptera > Phyllostomidae > Anoura > Anoura caudifer. The sequence continues at coordinate 192,795 of PVKU01001774.1, forward strand.
CCTCTATAATACAAAAACAAGTATCTAAATATAAAAAAATAATCAAAAAAATTTTCCCTGAAATTTGAGTCAATATGGGTACTCATTATACACAGCAAAATACAATAATTAGCCAAAGGAAGGCCTGACATTCACTCATAGGAGTAGTCAGCGCATCACTCCATCTGGTTGTTGGTGTGGCTATGCAAGGTGGTCCAATTTTCAAGTTCCAGGCTGTCCCTCAGATAGAGCAGGACTTCAGGCAGCAGCTGGACATGTTGGGGCTATAGTCAATCTCCAGAGAGAGTGACTTGGCACAGCTAATTAAGAGAGCTGAGCTCTAGGGGGACACTAGTATGCAGCCAGGATGGAAACTCAGCCATGTGATTGAGGCTAGGTTTTGGTATGGGGATGGACATGTGCCCAGGTCCCTTCAGGGTACTGGATATTGGCTAAGTACAACATGATCCACTCCAGATCCCTGGCTGGAAGTGATGGGGTTCCTCAAGTTCTGAGAGGCCTGGACATATATAAGCCAAGGCAGGGTCTAGAGATGGGAGCAAAAGCACTGGGCTGTGAAAGGCTGGGGTTGACCCTGATTTGCAAGTTCCTTGAACACAAAGGCCATGTCAAATCATATAGAGGCAATATGAGAATAGGGGAAAGATAGGCAGACTTTATAGCTATATTGCTTGGACTCAGTCAACTCCTGGATCTGCCCCTTACCTGTTAGGTGGCCTTTGGCAAGCTAGTTAACCTCTCTGTGCCTTTATTGTCCCACCTGTAAAATAAGGGTAAATGTAGGACCTATGTCAGAGGGTTGTTATGAGGTGGAAAGAGGAGAATGTGTGAAGCCTGTAGAACAATGCCTATGTGCATGAAACCCTTCTGCAGCTGAAGACCAGTATCCCAAGCCAATCCACAGTCTTAGAGGTCTCACAATGAAATGCCTGGGGGACAGTCACAGAAAGCAGGTCTTCTTCCTAGATTTCAAATCCTCTGGATTCCACACATCCCTTTCATCATGTGTTTTCAGCCCTTGACAGGGTGTGGAGATGGTGCCTGGGAGCAAACCTTTCCAGCCAGTGTGCTGCAGTTCCTCAGCCTTGTGCACAGCACCTACCCACAGGATCCAGCCTGGCGGGCACCAGAGTTCCTCCAGACCTTGACCGCCATCACCTTCCCCCTGCAAACCCACAAGGTAGGACATGCCACAACCCTGCCCCAATGAAACGGGGGCAAGTGGTGTCATCCTTCAAGAGCGAAGGGCAAAATTCCTCTCTGCTACATACTCCCCTACCTCCAATTATGATACATTTTGAGGCAACCTGACTGAAACGGTAAGTAAAAACTTGAGTAATTTTTCTTTCTCAGCTGAGATGCAGTTTGAGGTCCTTTTCAATTCAGATTCAGTACTTTTGTTTGAGTTATTAGAATCTTGGTAATTTGATGGCAGATCAAGTCCAGTTCTATATGGAATCTCCTCCCACTGATAATGTGAAACAAATTCCCAACAGATTTCACCCCAGGATGCCTGTGTCTGTGACCCAGACCAAGGTGGGTGAGTGGGTGGAGGCAGGGAGCTGGAAGAATTACTTGCTCTGCTTTTAATTCTCAGAACCCTAGTCTTGTTTGTAGGCCATGACTCAGGACTCCTTGAAGTCAGCAGGTAGCTGGGAGAGCAGAGGGACCAGCTGGGTCTGGAGGGCAAGGTGCAAGTGTGGAGTAGAGATGGGGCTACAGGAAGAGATATGAGTGAGTTTGAGACTGAAAGCCAGTCCCAGCAGGTCAAGGGGACTCAGTGAGTGTGAAGGGAAAAATCTGTCTGGTAAATCTATGCATCACCCCTCCTTCGTAGTGTAGGAAACTGAGACCAACACAGGAAATATGAGCTAGTGATACCTGTCTGCAAATCTGTAACTTCAGTTAAAGGAACATGCTAAAAGACAAAGAATGGTAAGGAGAGAGGTTAGAAACCAGGTCAAGCACAATGCAGGATCCATAATTATCTGCTAAATGACCAAATGAATGAATGATGTACTCTTTCAGCTAATCTTTTCTAGAAGTGTATTCATGGTGAATACACTTCTACTGAAGTGCCTCCATTTACTGAATGCCTACAGCAGACCTGAACCTAATGTCACCCTAACTGGCACCCTAATTGGCACCCTGCACAGGTGGTGTGTGTTAGTCGGGGAAAGGGAGACTCACAGCAGTGAGTGGCACTGGCCAGTAGCCTCTGGGTTTAGTGGGGGCCTATCTTAAAAAAATGGTTGAGAGAATAAAATACACCCAGGTTCATGTGATTAATAAGTGACAGAACCAAGATTTAAACCTCACCCATCTCTTCCAATAGGCCCCTCCCTACCCCTAACACTCATCCTAAGATCCATAATCCTTTCTGTCACCATCAGTTTAAAATAAAATCAAATGGCCAAGCAAAATTTAAGAGTAACATGATTTGTTTTAATGAAAAGACTAAGTATAAAGACTAGAAGATTTGTAAAAAGATAAAATGGTCTACTGGGCTCATATTAACTAAAGAAACATGCTAGAAAAGTAAGACTAAGGAAAAGGATACACCAGAGGAGGTGGGGGATGGCACCCCTCACACAGAGGACAGGCAGGGAGGAAGGACAATCCCACAGGCTAACCTTTACTATCCCTCTAAGCAGGGCCTCTAGAGGTGGCCAGAACCTTGAAGTCCTGACATTTTTAGCCTAGATCCCCTCCTCAGCCCCTGTACTGTGAGCCAGGCTCATCATTTGCTGAGTCAGGGTTCCAGCTGGCTGCCCAAAGGCAATGGGAGCACACTGACCCAGGTCTCTTCCTGTCCATGCTCAACACTTCCTGCCTGGGGGAGGGCCGGGACCAACATCACCCCTCAGGCAAACTCGTATGATCCAGGCCCTGCCTTGGGGCCCCTGGATCCAGTTCCATAGCACTTATCACCACACCTCCTTGCCTTGTCCCAGTTTCAAGTCAGCTCCAAAAGACCTTCATTATACGGAAAATGTGATGGATCATCTTCATGCAGAAAGCTGCTGGCCAGAAGGCTTTGGTTTGCTGTGAATTTATATGGCATCTTTCCAGTCAAGGCCACAAAGAGCTAATTAATGCAATCTCCACCTCCCTAAGGGTCATTAAATTCATTTTATGGCTTAGTTAAGAACAACTGCATGAATTTTATGAATGAGCAAAGGGAAGTGCCCACCACTGAATGCCCATGGACATTTCATCGGTTGGGAGTTAGGAGTCCCTGGCCGTATGTCCTTGGGCATGTCATTCAGCCTCCCAGCATCTCTGTGATTTTCTGAATGTAGCTGGGCTAATGATGCTGCCTCATTTATCTCTGCATATTTCTACAAATATAAAAATGAGAATGTGAAGGCCAAAGTGCTTCAGGGACTTGGATACCAGGACTTGCTGAAGTCCTAGTTCCTCTTTTCACTTGAGGATCCTACTTGTCACAATCCACAAAGAGCCTGGGAGGCAGTAAATGTGAAGGTTCCTCCAGAAAGCAGGAACCAGCTTTCTTGACCATATACCAGGGCCAAGCACTGTGGCATGCACTGTTCTTGCATTTGTTCTCACACTCTCTGTGATGTCCCTTTCTGTATCTCCATTTGACTGATGAGAGCTATAGCTCTGAGGAGGAAACAACTTACCCAGGTCATGTTCTGGGCTTCCCTGCTGAGTGCTGCAGGCCTCTGTTGCTCCATGCTCAGCTTCTTTCCATGACTTCCACCTACCTTGGGTTCAGGGACCATAACAGGTACCCTTATGAGCCATGAGACTCTGGGCAAGTCACCTACTTTGATGGGCCCTCAATTCCTTTACATGTTAATAGCTTTGATCAGAATCTCACCCTTGCACACCTCAGCAGTAAATAGGAGTACATTTTGAAGCAGTGCGGACCACTCACTCAGGGTTCTCTTGATTTTGAGGGGGTCACGACTGAGTCTGCCCAGAATGCCAGCAGTCCTGGGACTGAGGCTGAAGGTGACAGCATTGTGGAGGGTCTGCAGATGTCTGCCAAGTCACATCCCACACGGAAACAGCTAAGGGTGTTTCTGCAGCTACTGTTGAAGGAGCTCTTGATTGCAGCTCCCAGCTCCAAGCAGTGTTTGCCTCTGGAGGTGCTGCTGGAGGTGAGTGCACAGGGGCTGCAGGGCCATCTGCTGCCAGAGGGCATAGGCTCTGCAAGGGTGTGGCATGTTCAGGGAGACCTCAGGGCTGATCTCTTGTGAGAACCAGCTCATAGTCTAGAACATCTGGGACTTCAGTGATGTTATGGGAGAATGTGCTCCAGGAACCACAGGCCCTGGCAGAGCAGGAAGCATACCAGCAGTGAGTAAAGAGATGAATGAGGGGCAGATCATAGCTGGGTCCTTAGAAGCAGAATCTGATACAGGGATTGTAGAGAAGTGATTTATTAAAAGCTGTATTCTCAGGGGAGGCAGAGAAGGGATACAAGGAAGATAAGGGAGAAGCTAGCCAGAAAATGATCTCAGCCACAGCCTGGCCCCAAGGGGAGCACAGGTATGCTATCTACATTCCAGAGTTGGCCCCACCTTAAGGCACCTGCCAGGCAGTCATTGTCTGTGGGCCCCCCTCCCCACTTCCTTCTTGCCTCAGGAAGTGAGCATTGCTTCCAGATGAAGCAACTTGGTCAGCAGAAGGCAATGCTTTGGAGAAGGGGCAGGCATGAGCTGTTGGCAGCCCACACTCCCAGCAGCTGTGGTAATAGCATACAGGCCAGGTAAGGGGACCCAGTAGGCCCTGAGTGGACATGATGGGCACATGGCCACTGTTTGAATTCTGAGTGTGCTTCCAGGCTTCTCCAGATACTGCCACCAGTCAACAGAAGCAAGAATTCCAGTCTGAGATCCTGCTCTCTACCATGGAAATATTTCATGTGATGAGTAGTGACATGTCAATGCTCAGAGGTGAGTGGAGAAGGCTTGCTTCTCACTGTCATGACACAGAGCTGCTGACAGCTGAGCAGGAAAGCCAACATGTCCACCAGCCATGGACCCCAGTTTCCTAGAGGAAGCCTGGGTCTTAGTGCTGCAGGATGCTCTGGGGGCCCTGGGAAGATGCTCTCAACAAATCTGCAGTAGGAGGTCACTGGCCCTGCCTAGAGGCCCCAGTGAAGGCATGCTTGCTTCTTTCTATGACACCCCTGCCATCATTGGGCCACTTGGAGACAGAAAGTCCTTCTGCCCTCTCAGCTAAAACTAGTTCTCCTCTACCTTCAGTAGAATTGTGTCCTCTTCCCGTGAGGGAATTCAAGATGTCATCTAGAATTCAGCATTCTTCTGCTCAGCATCTTATTCTTTGTACCTATGCCTGGGCACAACAAATGTTCTTAAATGAACCTGGATGAAGATGTTGCCATTGCCCCTAAGAAGTCCAGACTAATGCTTCATTCAGAAGACTTAGTTCCAAGGGAGCTGTACTTTCCCAACAAGATTAAACAAAGTCCTTTCTGTGGTTTCTGAGCCATGAAATCCTTAGTGACATGACTCATCTTATGGACTCCTCCTTGCCCCACAATGCAGAAACCCTGGCTATTGGACTATATAAAATGTGGTAGAGCAGAGCAGTGGAAAGTGTGAGCTTGAGAGTCCCAGATCTGATCTTGGCTCTGTCACTGAGTGGTGGTGTGACTCTAGACAGGTGCCCGAATCTGGGAGTGAAGACAACTATAATAGCTAACTCAGAAGGTTGTTAATAGGATTAGCTGAGATCAAAGCATTCTTGCCTGAGACAGATAATCCACATTACAGCTTCATCCTCTGCCTGACATAGCAGCAGGGCCTCAGGTCACCATGACAGTCTTCCTATTTATTTTATGCCTAAATTTTCCTCCACCCTCATTTCAAATGGCCACTGGAAGAATTAGTGCCCCACACTGGCTTCCTCTCCACTTGGTTTATATCACTGACTAGACTGTTCAAGGCCAATTTATTTTGAATACATGGGTCTTCACTGAGTACCTGTGTGTTAAGACCCCATCTTCAGAGCTATGGGGAATACAGTGGGCTACAGTGGGATAAAAAGAGGTGAGTGGAAAGTAGTTGGTTACCAAGAGGGACTGGAGACTGTTGTGGAAAGAAGGCCATTCAGATTCTGATGATTTCTCAAACTCTGTCTCCTCAATCCATCTTAGGCAATAAAGAGCCTCAGCCAAACACAGAAGCTGCTGCTGCTGCTTCACTCACGAACATATTCCATTTCACCCAGAAGCTGGTAGAGAAGCTCTATAGTGGGATGTTCTCAGCAGACCCCAGACACATCCTTCTCTTCATCACGGAACACATCATGGTGGTAAGAACCTCAGGCTGGCAATGGTGGTATGGAAAGTTCTGCTGACTGACCAAATGTCTGTATGGCATGCTGCTGGCTATGCAGTTCATCTAGATTGACCATCTGTCCTTCTTGGAAATAGGATCTGAGGTGGGTGGGCAAGATGAGGAAGATCTTTATGGCCTAGGCGATACCTGGTGGCTGTTGAGTACCCTGCAGAGCTCTCACCTCAGGCCACCTGAGATCTACCTCAGTGGTTGGGAGCTGAGGTTCCCTGTGCCAGCACTTGAGCTTTGTCTCCTTCTAGACTCTGCACACTTTCTTTGGGTTTTTATTGCGATTTTTGTTTTAATCTTAATTGTTGTTATTATTCATCAACAAAGAAAGGGCCAAAAGATCTTTATCAAAAAGATCTATTTTATTTTCTTCTTTAGTGTTCACCACCATTTGTTGTGTTTGGGCTAATCTTAGTATTCTTGCATGTGCTCTCTTTCTTCAGACAGATCCACAGACATGCCCATAGATGGCCATACCTATAGACACATCCTTAGGTATAAGAGTATATACATGTATGCAGAGTCTTTATTGTACATGTATATACACATACAATCATACAATCTCAAAATTCTAGAGTCAAATTATTTTTTTTCCTGCTTCTTGTCAGCCATTTTATTCTGGAAAACTTTTCTATCAAGTGACCATTTGTTCTTTCCTCAAAACTTCCCTGCATGAGGAGTTCATTATGGGACAAGGTGGTCCCAGCCATTGGGACACCTGTGATCATCAGAATGCGCTTTCTCTTACTCAGCGGAACTCTGCCTCCAGCAACTTGTGCCAGCTGCTCTTGGCATGTCTTCTTCAGCAGGACCCAGGAGAACCACTGTCCTTCCTTTATATGTTTCATAGGGAGAGTAACATCGGCACCACAAGCACCCTTCTGTCTGTGGAGTTACTGTATACCCCAGGACAATTCCTAGGGTGATAGTCTGCCTGAAACACAGTTCCAGGCAAGCCCCAAAATAATGTAGTCAGAAGCTTTCAAGAAAAACTTTAAGAGGAGAGAAATATCTGTTGTCATCTCTGAGAAGATTAAACTCAGATTCCTGGGAAGTTGTATTGAGAATGAAAGTAGCTGTGGAGCTCCTAATTTACTTCAGGCTGCTGTCACAGAATGCCATGGACTGGGGAGTTTAACAACAAACATTTACTTTTCACTGCACTGGAGGCTGGGAAGTCCAAGATCAATGTACTGGCAGATCTAGTGTCTGGTGAGGGCTCTCTTCCTGGTTTTCAGATGGCCATCTTCTTACTGTATCTTCATGTTATGGAGAAAGAGGAAAAAATCTCTCCCAGTCTTATCCTTTTAGAAATCCCATCATGAGGGCTCTATCCTCATGACCTAATCACTTCCCAAAGACTCCATAACCAAATACCATTGCATTGTGTATTAGAGTTTCAACATATGAAATTTGGGAGAGAACACATATATTGAGCCATTGCAAATTCTAATGGTCAAAGCAAAAACTCAGAGCCTGCTAGGCCTTATGTGCCTTCAGCGGTACCAGGCCCAAGGACTCTCAGTTCTATCCACATTTGCCATCCTTCTCTCCTGTTTATGAGTCATAACTCTTAACCTCAGTTTGAAAGACATGACTAACCTGAGGAGCAGGAGAAGACAGTGATAAAAAACAAACCCCAAATTACAGCAGACTTAAATAAGATTAACTTCATTAGTATAAATACTTTCAGTACCCATGAAATTCTAAGAGAGCAATCTATAACTAATAAATGATCTTTCCGTTAGATTGAAAATTTTTGCATGTAATTTTTGTTCTGTGGATTCTTTTTGATGAAGAATCAAAAAATAGCCAAATAAATAGACAGACTGATTAGTGTTAAGGCTACAAATCAGGACCTTCTGACTTCCCCATCTAAGTTTCTCATGTGCTAAAATTCACTGGACTCCTGTCTCCCTTAGAATCTATGGTAGTTAAGAGAATGACTCAGATGTCTGGTGTGGGTTCAACCCTTGCTGACCAGTGAACATCTTTGACCCTCATCCTTCTTATCTCTAAAGTAGGACAACCTTGGTGTTTATTTCATCATGTTGTTAGGATGCTTAAGTGAGACAATGCATGTAATTTCATGCAAAAATGCTTAGTATGTACCTGTAATATTATAAAAATTCTGTGCTTGATAACTAATATGTACAGTTAAGAATGTATTTTTAATTAGATATTATTCATAGCATGTTCTTATACACTGAAGGTCAACCATCTTACCTATATTTCAGAAATTTCTGGTTCCCCTGTCTACTTTCTATAATATGACTATGGTAAATTTAAAAATTTTTCCACTAATTTTTGGTAAATCCAACAATTTGAATTGCCATTATTGATCATTCACTTAAATAGAAGCTCAAAGGTAGAGAAAATAGTTCTATTTGAATTTTAGACCATGCCACTTTTTGAAATACAGAAAAGGCTGAGATTGTATTATCTTCATAGTTAACTAGGTCAGTTCTAAAATCCTAAAGTGTTCACAAGTATGTTTGTGTATGTGTGTGTTTATTTTATGACACAGGTCATCGAGAATGCCTCATTACAAAGGGACACTGTCATCAGTGCTTTATACAGCAGTTTAAATAAAGTCATTCTTTATTGCCTCTCCAAGCCCCAGCAGTCTCTCTACGAATGTCTCAGCCTTCTCAGCATTCTGGAATTCCTGCAGGAACACTGGGACATTATCTTTGCCACCTATAACTCCAACTCCAGCTTCCTACTGTGTATCATGCATTGTCTGTTTCTGCTTAGTACGAGGAGGTAAGAGCTGACCACTTTTCTGTTTTCTTACCCACCAGTAGTCAATGCAGAACAGACCATTCAGAGGGACACTTGACTGAGGTCAATATAAATGATAGAATCCTTTTTTTAAATCTGTTTTTCCAAATTATGTAAAATGTTTGATAATAGAGTAGGCCTTCCTGAACCCTGTCCATATGATGACTGAGCACCTAGAATCATCATAAAATATTAATTTACCCGATTTCCACAATTCTCAGTTAAAAGTCCTCATTGATTTAATTTTAGGGGTAGAAAACTTCAACTTTAAATATGCACATTGATTTTATGATGTAGGCAGACTTCAGAAATATTAACCTTTGATAAATACAACCATAGAATGGAAAAACATAAAATAAAATATATTATGCAAGTGAGGAATAATTTTGCTTATAAAACAATATATAGACAATTTATGATATAAAATAATGCCCATAAGTACACTTGTGTATAGAAATACTAATAACAAAAAATTAACCCACTTTAAATCATTTTCTTGAAGCTAAAAGTTTGAAAATATTACATTTCTATGTGTGTGTGTATGTACTTTCCCTGTTTGGGTATGGCAATGTGTATATATCATGTGCCACCAGGGCCTTGGTGTCATACTGCCTGTGAATATTATCTCATTAATAGAGAGCCATGCTTAGTGGGGAGGAAGAGAGGACTATGGGATGATTTTATTTATCCCAGTACAAATTATGTTTCATTCCTGGAAAAAAAATCCCCCAAATCCTGTCGAGTTGACTATTAAGCATTACAAACACTAGAGTAACTCTCCGGGAAGCACCAGAAAAATACTCCTAGTCCCCTAGCCCAGAGGAGGCACTTGCTTTTTATTTGTTTGAAATAAAAGAATTTGTTTTCGGTGTGTGGATTCAATTATATTTTCTGCATTTCAAGAATTAGGTCTTATCCATACTGAAAGTAAAGATAAACAGAACGGAATACAGATTGGTTTGTGTGCTTAAAAAGTTCCACTCTCACAACACTCCTCTGTTTAGGAAAATGGACTCCAAATCCAAAAGCACGCCATGCTAGAAATTTCAAGAATGGATGTACTCATATGCTGCTATATTTTTTCATTTTCTTGCTTGTCATTTTTTGGTTCAATCACAAATATGTACTGAGCACATATTCTGCTTGGTTGGCTGAGGAGGCCCAGAGAAGGGGCACATATATATTCACATGACTAGGAGCCCTGGAGCACACAGTTCATGGGGAACCTAATATGTTAGAACCAACCACCTCACTTAGAACTAACTATGGGATGTGTGGGCCTTGGCAAAGTACAAATGAGGGTCTCTTGTTCAAAAATTACTATGAATTTCAAGATGATAACAGAAGAGCCCAAGCATGGTGCCTTTCTGAATATGGACTGTGTAATATTGCACAGGTCAGAGGCCCATGGAACTGGCCCTAGCCCCATTCCAGGAAGGGTGAGATTCATGCCAAACAAAGGCAGAGTTCAGTGCTTTGGAAGTCTGCAAAAAGAAATGACCAATTATAATGGTGGAGAAACAAGGAGATGGTTCAGGTGGTCTTCTAGGAGCATGGATTGGATTTAATAAGAGGAACAACAACAACAAAAAAAGGCTGTTTTTCTGTTTTCCAGGATGCTATTATATAATATCTGTCATAGAAATTGTTATAAGCTGTTTGCTTGAACTTGATTAGACAGTTTTTCCATATTGATGTGTATTGAGTTTGGAGGATAATCATTTATAATAAAGAACAATAGCATACTCACAAAGAAATTAGATTTTATAGTGAAAAATCTCTTGTCTACTAGTTATCCAGAAGGATTTGGATTGGAACCCAAGCCTAGAATGACTCCTTATCATCAAGTGTTTCTTTCTCCAAATGAAGAAGTGAGAGAAAAAAGAGTGGATGACTTCCCAAGTTTGAGTGATGGTACATTTTATCCATTGTTGTTTTGGGGGAGTAGATGGATAGTGAAGTGATAACTGCTAGGGTTGCATTCTTCAGTTTATCTTTCCCAAGATAAGGAAACAAATACCACTAAGGAGATATTCAAAGGACAGAAGAAGTCCTAGAAAACTCCAGAATAATATAGCAGTACAGCAAGGTAAACTAAATGAGGATAAAATTGGAGTGATATTTGCATGTTAAACATGGAATGGGATGGCGGATGGATGGGTGGAAGAAGAGAGAGCTCTGTGGAACTTGGTTACACTAAGAACTTGGTATTCTTACCAAAATTTCAGAGGACCTCACTGTAAGTTGATTTTACTTCTCAGTTAGTCTCTTGAATTTTTCCTTTAGACCACTAGATACCATCTCAGTTGAAACCATTATATAGTTGTCCCTTTAGCTTTCTTCCCTAGAAAACAGGAATGGAGTTAATAAACTCATTTCTTTTTATAAAGTATTTAGCTTAATAGAGTTTATTCTTGGATTTGCTAGTATCAAGTAAAGTTAAATGGATTGGCAATTTGTAAAAACAAAAAAGAATTTGGACCATGTGTCTGGGAGATTGCTCTCTTTGGTCCAGAAGGCTTCAGCAGACCGCTTCAGTTTACTGCCAGTTACTAAGTGAGAGTTTGTGACACTAGATGGTGGGTATGAGAGCCTGCTTTCTGATCAGATAGTACTCAAAGCCAGTGCTCAAAAATCTTGTGAATTTAAATTTTATTCTGACAGTACTGATTACAACATGAACATTGGCATTTGGGGACTTGGTGGTAGTGTGGACTGAGCAATGTCCATCCTCCTAGGGTGATAAAACAGACTATAGAGGCTGGTATCAAAGGAGGGCATAGTGGTCCAAGATTAGAGAGAATTTAGGCACTGGTCATGGGATTATAGCTGTGGGGCACAGCAGGCAGAATGGCTGGGCAAATGAAGAGCACTGAGCTGGGTGGCTGGTGGGAAGCTTGATTTCAGTGCCAGGAAAGAGTTCTGGCTTTCATCCCAGTTTCATGAGCAGTCTTAGCTTTGTTCCATTCTTCTGAAGGGCTAATATAAAAGATAGCTTGGAAGGAGCTTTTAGGGGGAAGCTATTTGGTTACCTAGAGCCCTCATAAGCATCTCCTAGTATGGTATCTAACAGAATTGGGAGGTGAGAGAAAGAAGTTCCTTAACCCCATCAATCATGATTTCCAGCTCTGGACATGTGAGGCAGGCAGGATTTGGTGGTGGGAAGTTAGAAGCAGGGTAAAAGCAAGCTCACATTGATGTCAGCAGCATTGCAAACCTAGGATGATGTTTAAAACAGATGTCAGTGAAAGCAGCTACAACATGCCATCTCTTTGTCTCTCTGGGAGGAGCATGGAGGCCCTCCTGATAATGTGATGTGCTCTTCCTCTCAGTCCAGCACAGCATCCAGAAGATGGTGCAGACACTCTGGCAGCAGCTCATGGCACAGAGGCGGCAAGAGCTGGAGGACACCTTCAAGATTGATCTCTCTGTAAAACCTGGGGAAAGAGAAGTGAAGATTGAAGAGGTCACCCCACTCTGGGAGGAGATGATGCTCAAGGCCTGGCAGCATTACCTAGGTCTCTGTCCACTTGGCTCCAGAGAACAGAACTTCTGGGTCTCATAGAGCCAGATTCTCCCAGGGTTCCACACAGAGCCTAGAGCCTTTTCCACCCAGAGCTTCTCTCTCATTCCTTAGGGGTGGGATTTATATCACTGAAACATCATAAATCTTTGCTCACAAAGAATCAATGCTGCTTTGCATCTTAGGTGAAAGGAGGGCAGAGGTGTCAACCAAACAAGCAGATTTTAGAAACTTCTTAGATTGAAGGACCACCATATCAGAACTCCATCCTGGCCTCTGGAGCTTGAGGTTCTAGATCCTGCCCTGATATTCACCTACCAGCCTTGAAGCCTTACACGAAGTTATGTAGTGACCCGGAGCCTCAGTTTCTTCATGTTCCAAGCAAAAGTCTTCAAGCCAAAAATATTACTGTCTCTTGCATTCTATCAATGACTCAACATTTTTTACCTCCATATTAGTCTCTGCAGCTGTGAGAATGATGTATTAATTTTGTTTTTAAAGAGGTCATTGCTCTAAAATTCTGGTTCATATACTTGTAAGTCTCAGCATCATGAAATTCACAGTTATTTGAGAGTCAGTTATTTCCATCTATGTTGTCCCAGACTGCTTAGTGGTATAGCACCTTTTATTTCTTAGTTTCCCAAATTAGCCCTCACAAATATGTATCTACACGCATGAACAATTTGGACTCAAGATGTCATATTCCATTTCAGGGAAAAGTTCAATAAAATAGGGCATAGATACCCCTATACAAGGGAGGATTCCCCAAAACCCAGTATTTATTTATAAAAAATTGTGTATTTATTCTTACATGTTTAAACTTCAGTCACCTTCAAAGTACTCTCCATTTAATGAAATACACCTATTAAGAGGTTTTTTCCACTGCTCAAAACAGTTTTTGGACTCATCAGTTTTGATGCCATTTAGCACTTCCGCCATTTGTTGTTTCACCTCTTGCACGTCAGCAACATAGTTCCCTTTGAGGAATTTTTTCATCCAGGAAAACAAAACAAAAAAAAAGTTGCCTGGGGCAAGACCAGGTGAATAGAGAGTATAGGGCATGGGGCTTATGTCATTTTTGGTCAAAAACTGATAAACACTCAACACTGTGTGGGCAGGTGCTTCCTTGTAAATCACCCATCATGAAATGGGCAAATGTGTTGAGTCTTCAAAAAAATTTCACTGAAGTCAAGCGCAACCTCTCACAACAATGCAGCTGATACAGATGGTACACTGATACAGATGGGTTCCTAGAATACTCACCTAGCAGGTGAAGTGCATACTGCAAGGGGCCCACCCTCTAGAAGATAATTTCCTTTTGGGGGGCATCCCCCCCATGTGTGTGTGTGTGTGTGTGTGTGTGTGTGTGTGTAGTGAAATAAAATGGTGAGATAGACTTTAAGATTACAAATGGCTCCTTTTTTTTTTTTTTTTTGCCAACAACCATATTTTGCAAACTTATATTTCATGGCCAGTGTTTTAAACACATAATCTTATTTACTCTTCATGATACCACAGTGAGGTTAGATACTGTTATTCCCATTTTATTGGATGAAAACATTGAGGCTTAGGAACTTTAGCTAACTTGTCCAATAGTCAGTGAGCTGTGGAGCTAGAAGTCTAAGCCAGGAGCTGGTAGCCTAGGCTGTTTCCCCTATTGGAGGCAGGCACACTGGGCTGAAGCCTATGGTTAGCCATTTGAAAGCCAAGCCAGCTATAGAAATAGTGTGTGTTTTCCTCTCAATTTCTCCTCTGACAGTCTTTGCTTTTCTGTCCCCAGCATCTGAGAAGAAATCTTTGGCTGGTCGCTTGAGTGTTGGACACCATAGCAAAGTCACTTCATGGAGTGGAAGTTTGTCCTCAGCCATGAGGCTGATCCCTGGGCGGCAGTCCAAGGATCCTGAGGGTAAGACAGAGGTGAGTCCAGGACCCTTTTCCATCAGGCATTTTCTTCAAACCCCATGAGTCATATCTTCTCTTTCTGTTGTCACTAGACAAATCCAATTCCATGTTATTCTGAACTCTTAAGGGTGTGCATTTAAGGCCTTCCCAGTTGAAGCTACATCTAGAGGAGTCGGGTCTTAGGCTAGTTTTTACTTAAAATGACTATGGGCTGCCCTTGAGTGCCAAGAGCAGGTGCTCATTATGGCATTAAAAATCAAGAATGGGATCCTTGAACTATTCTGCTTTTGAGTCAGAGGTAGTCAGTGAGCAATAGTTCCTCAGTAGGAGCTGGGTGTGTGGTATCAGCAAAGGGGGAAGAAATGTTGGTGCTATTACTAGGAGATATAGATAAGATTCTGTTGACTAGATGGGACTTTGATGTTGGGGTTTTCTAATTTGTTTCTCTAAAGATGCATAACAAATGATCCTAAAACTCAGTGGCACCAACAATGATTTTTTGTGATCATAGATACTGTGGTAAGGAATTTGGAGCACAGCAGGTTTGGGGGTGTGTTCCTACTCCAAGACGTCTGGGCCTTTTCTAGAACCAGTGGAAGTCTCTTTTACTCGCACATCTGATGGTTGCTGCTGAATTTAGTTTGAGACCTTACCAAGACATTGGTTGGAACACCTATATACAGCTTCTCCATGTGTGATGGGCTTCCTTACAATCTGGTGACAGGGCTTCAAGGACCACTTTCCCTAGGGAGGGGAAGGATGAGAGAGAGGGTGAGAGGGAATGAACCAGGCAGAAGCCACATTGCCTTGCCTTCCATAACCTTGCTTTGGAAGCTATGCAGCATCACCTCTGCTGTGTTCTTTGGGTTGGGATGGGCACAAAGTTCTGCCCGGTTTCAAGGACAGGGAAATACACTCTAATGTTTGGGGAGGAAGTGTCAAGGTTCTGCAAGAGCATGTAGGCTCTTTTTGGAAAACACAATCTGTCATATGTTTTAATGTTGGGGTCAGTGATTTATCTGCCGAAGCAGACTATGATCATTGAATGGGTATAGTCTTAGGGTGAGGAGGCATTGGACAATTTATTTATATTCCCTAAGTCTTTATTTTCTTACTTCCACACTGGGACAAATAACTGTGAGAGACTGTGAGAAAGGGCTCCCCAAGGAGATAGAGTAGATGGTTGATAGACACGCCACACAATTTGAGCTCTCTGCCCATTTATCTTTGGAAAGTGAGCTTGACTTCAAATTCCACCTGCTCAGAATCTGGGTCTTGCTATCCCCATGTGTCCACTGTGGTTAGTAACTAATGCACTGTCCTCACATACTGGAGAGAAGAGAGGAATGAAGGGCTTCCTGCAACCACCTAGACTGCCAAGGTTAGGAAAGTTTCTTTGTTCTAAGCTACAAAAACAAGAGGCCTCAGCTATATGGAGAAAGCCTAATCATAGAAGGAAAGACAGGAAGTGAGCCTGCCTGGACTGGCTGGCCTCCTAGCTCAGAACCAGAATAGCCTGTGTTCTGAGCACTTGGGGTTGTGGAAGATACTGCTTGGTAAGTGTGTGGACAGACTTACTGGCTCAGTGAGTGAATGAATAACTTCGATTTTATATCAGCTGCACCACACAGCATTTATAAGCTCCATTTTATGGATATGGAAACTGAATATAAAAAACAGCAAGGGCTTTGCAGCCAGGAGGTAGCAGAGTGAAGGTATCATTTCTTACCTCTGTACTGCCATGCATGACCTTGCCCTTTCATAACCTGTCAGACCCTTGATTCCTGAACACAGAACTGAGAATGTGCTCTGTTTATACTAGAATGTAGGGAAACACTTGGAAACTGCAAGTACTTTAGAAATAGAAGATAGTTTACAAAATTCCATTTTACCATATAGCTTTTTAAAAATTATTTTTATTTTTTTGTTATTTATTACAGTCGTCCCATTTTTTCCCCTTTGCCCTCCTCCACCTATCCCAACCCCCACATCCCCCGTTCATTCCTTCACTGTGTCCATGTCTATGAGTCATTCATACTTGTTCTTTGTCAGGTCTCCTCCCTTCCGCTTCTTTCTAGCATTATCTGCCTCCTGCCTCCACTCCAATCACTTTCAGTTGGTTCCATGTTTCCATGCCTGTGGTTCTATTTTATTTATTAGTTTATTTTGTTCTTTAGATTCATCTTGCACATGAGATCACATGGTATTTGTCTTTCATTAACTAGCTTACTTCACTTAGCATGATATTTTCCACTTCCATCCATACAATCACAAAAGGTAGGAGTTCCTTCTTTCTTTCTGCTGCATAGTATTCCATTGAGTAAATGTACCACAGGTTTTTGATCTGTTCATTTACTAATGAACACTTAGATTATTTCTAGCACTTGATATTGTAAATAGTGCTGCTATGAGCACTGGGGTGCATAAGTTCCTTTAAATTGGTGATTTGGGGTTCTTAAGGTACATTCCCAGCAGGAGAATTGCTGGGTCAAAAGGAAGTTCCATTTTTAGTTTTTTAAGGAAATTCCATACAGTTTTCCCAAGTGGCTGCACCAGTCTCCATTCCCACCAACAGTGCACTAGGGTTCCCTTTTCCCCACATCCTCACCAGCACTTGTTTGTTGATTTATTAGTGATGGTCATTCTGCCAGGTGTGAGGTAATATCTCATTATGGTTTTTATTTGTATCTCTCTGATGGTTAGTGATGTTGAGCATCTTTTCATATGTATATGGGCCATCTGTATGTCCTCCTTGGAGCAGTGTCTGTTCAGATCCTTTGCCCATTTTTTAATTGGATGGTTTGTCTTCCTGGTGTGGAGTCATGTAAGTTCTTTATATATTTTGGAGATCAAACCCTTGTCCAATATATCATTGGCAAATAGGTCCACCCATACAGTCTGTTCCCTTTTCATTTTCATGATGGTTTATTTAGCCATGCAGAAGTTTTTCAGTTTGATGTAGTCCTATTTGTTTAATTTTTCCTTTATTTCCCTTGACCTAGGGAGATATATTGGCAAAACTATTGCTATGTGGGATATTTGAAATTTTATTCCCTATGTTTTCTTCTAGGACTTTTATGTGTCATAACTTATATTTAAGTCTTTCATCCATTTTGGGTTTATTCTGGTATATGGTGTAAGTTGGTGCTCTAGTTTCATTTTTTTGCATGTACCAGTCCATTTCTCCCAACACCATTTATTGAAGAGGCTATCTTTACTCCATGGTATGCTCATGGCTCCTTTGTCAAATATCAGTTGACCACAGAGACATGGCTTTATTTCTGGGCTCTCTAATCTGTTCCACTGATGTATGTGTCTGTTCTTATGCCAGTATGAGACTGTTTTGATTACTGTGGCCTTATAATATAGTTTGATATCAGGTACTGTGATCCTTCCTACTTTGTTTTTCTTACTCAAAATTGCTGTGGCTATTCGGAGTGTTTTTGGTTCCATATAAATTTCTGAAATGTTTGTTCTGTATCTGTGAAATACATCATTGGTATTCTAATAGGGACTGTATTGAAAATAAATTGCTTTGCATAGTATGGACATTTTGATGTTAATTCTTCCAGTCCATGAATATGATATATGCTTCCATTTATTTATGTCTTCCTTAATTTCTCTCTTCAGTGTTGTCTAGTTTTCTGAGTACAGGTCTTTTACCTCCTTGGTTAGGTTTATTCCTAGGTACTTTACTTTTCTTGTTGCTATATCAAATGGGATTTTTTTTCCTGATTTCTGTTTCTAATATTTCATTGTTGGAATTAAAAATGCCTTTGATTTCTGAATATTGACTTTGTATCCTTCTGTTTTCCCAAATTCACTTATTAGGCCAAGTAGTTTTTTTGTGTGAAGTCTATAAGATTTTCTGTACACTATCATGTCATCCGCAAACCATGACAGTTTTGCTTCCTCCTTTCCAATTCAGATGCCTTTGTTTCTCTTTCTTGTCTAATCACTGTACCCAGGACATCCAACACTATGTTGAACAGAAGTGGTGAAAGTGTATATCCTTGTCTTATTCATGATTATTTTGTGAGAAAACTTTTAGTTTTTGCTCATTGAGTATGATGTTGGCTGTAGGTTTCTTATAGATGGCCTTTATTTTGTTGAGGAATGCTCCCTCTACTCCCACTTTGCTGAGTGTTTTTTATCATAAATGGGTGCTGTACCTTATCAAATGCTTTTTCTACAGCTATTGATATGATCATGTGATTTTTGTCTTTCCTTTTGTTTATGTGATGTATTATTTGGGAATATTTTTGTTTATGTGATGTTGATTGATTTGGGAATATTGTACCATCCTTGCATCCCTGGGATGAATCCCACTTGATTATGGTGTATGATCTTTTTAATGTATTGCTGGATGTGATATGCCAATATTTTGGTGAGGATTTTAACATCTATGTTCATCAGTGATATTTGCCTATAGTTTTCTTTCTTTATTGCATCTTTATCTGGTTTGGGGAGTAGGATGATGCTGGCTTCTTAAAAAGAGTTTGAGAGTTTTCCATCTTCTTGGGTTTTTTTGGAATAGTCTGTGAAGGATGGGGGTTAGCTCTTCCCTAAATATTTTGTAAATTTCTCCTGTGAAACTATCCTGTCCAGGGCTTTTGTGTGCTGGGAGTTTTTTGATTCCTGCTTCAATTTTATCAGCTGTTATTGGTCTGTTCAGACTTTCTGCTTCTTCTTCATTCAGTTTTGGAAGATTATGTTTTTTTAGAAATTTTCCCACTTCATCCAAGTTTTCAAATATCATCACATATTGTTGTTCATAGTAATTTCTTACAATCCTTTGTATTTCTGTGGTATAAATTGTAATGTATCCTCTTCATTTCTCATTTTATTTATTTGATTCCTCTCTCTTTTTTTTCCTGGATAAATCTGCTTAAAGGCTTGTGAATTTTGTTTATGTTTTTAAAGAACCAGCTTCTGGATTTATTGATCCTTTGAATTGTTCTTTTAGTCCCCATGTCATTTAATTCTACTCTAATCTTTGTTATTTCCTTCCTTCTACTTGGTCTGGGCTTTGTTGTTGCTCTTCCAGTTCTTGAAGGTGCAGCCTTAGGTTGTTTATTTGAAATGTTTCAATCTTTTTTAGGTATACCTGTATTGCTATGAACTTCACTCTCAAGGCTGTCTTTGCTGTGTTCCATGAGTTTTTGGACTGTTGTGTGTTCATTTTCTTTTGTTTTCAGAAATTTTTTGATTCCTTCTTTGATCTCATTCTTAACCCATTCATTGTTTAATAGCATGCTATTCAATCTCCACAAATTTGAGTAATTTTGAGTTTTATCCTTGAGGTTGATTTCTAGTTTCAGGCCCTTGTGGTCTGAGCAAATGCTTGATATCACTTCAATTTTCTTGAATTTGTTAAAGGTTGTTTTGAGTCCTATCATGTGGTCTATTTTTGAAAATGTTCCATGTGCATTTGAAAAGAATGTGTATTTTGCTTCTCTGGGATGAAAGGTTCTATATATCAGTTAAGTCCATTTGATCTAGGGCATTGTTCAATGCCACAATATCCTTGTTGATATTTTGTTTGGAAGATCTACCCATTTTTGACAATGGGGTGTTAAAATCCCCTAGTATAAGTGTATTGCTGTCTACATCTTTCTTCAAGTCCTCCAAGATTTTTATTATGTATTTGGGTGCTTCTATATTGGATGCATATATGTTTATAATATTTATGTCTTCTTGATTATTTCTTCCCTTGAGAATTATGAAGTGTCCTTCTGTATCTCTTTTTATGGCCTTTGTTTTGAAGTCTATTTTGTCTGTATAAGTATTCCTACCCCAGCTTTTCTTTTCCTGTACATTTGCTTGGAATATTTTTTTTAATCTCTCGCTTTCAACCTGTATATCTTTTTTCTGAAGTAGGCCATTTGTAGGCAGCATATGTGTGGGTCATGCTTTCTTATCCATTCAGCTATTCTATGTCTTTCGATTGGAGCATTTAATCCATTTATGTTTAAGGTTATTATTAATAGGTACTTATTCATTGCCATTTTTCCCTTCATACCTGTGTCTTCCCCCATCTCACTCTTTTTCTTTCTCTTCTTAAAAAAGTCCCTTTAGCATATCTTACAGTGCTGGTTTGGTGGAGGTGTGTTCCTTTACCCATGTTTTGTCTGGGGAACTCCTTATTTCACCTTCCATTTTAATGGAAAGCCTTGCTGGTTAGAGTAGAGTTGTTTGCAGGCCTTTGCTTTTCATTCCTTTGAATAGTTCTTGCCATTCACTTTTGGCTTGTGGTATTTTGCTTGAGAAATAAGCTGATATCTGTGTCAGAGCTCACTTGCATGTTACTAGCTGTTTCTCTATTTCTGCCTTTAAGATTATCTCTTTGTCTTGGAATTTTGCCATTTTAATTATGATGTGTATTGGGGCAGGCCTCTTTGGGTTCATCTTGGTTTCAACCCTCTGTGCTTTCTGGACTTGGGTGACTTTTCCCTCATCAAGTTAGGGTAGTTGTCTGTTAGTACTTTTTCAAACAGGTTTTCTATCCTTTGTTCCTCTTCTCTTTTTGGTATCCCTATGATATGAATATTATTACATTTCATGTTGTCCTACACCTCCCTTAAACCCTCTTCATTCTTTTTGAGTCTTTTTTAATTTTGTTGCTCTGTCTGGGAGTTTTTTCTACCTTGTCCTCCAGCTCACCAATTTGATCCTCTGCTTCATCTAGCCTGATTTTAATTCCTTCCCCTGTGGAAATGGGCCCATCAGGGTGCTCCTGAGCCAGGCCTCACTGATCTGCAGAGCCTGTAATACCACAGATTGGGGTTGGGCTCACCTGTCTGTGTGGGGACCTGCCTGGCTGCAGCAAATCTCAGTTGTTCAGGCTCTGGCTGGTCATTCTCTAGCCTGCTGCTCTCTTGTTGGAGGCTCAAGCCCAAACTCTCTACCCTGTTCAGTTTCCTGCTTGCCAGTCATGCTGGGTTGGGTCCCACAGTCCCTTCAGTGTGACTGTATCTCTCTGAGTTCTTTGTTAGCAGAGCTGCTACACATGCATGCTCATGCACATGAGTATTGGGTCCCTACTGAGGCTTGTGTCTTGCCTCAGCTCCCCTTTTAAGAGTTTCTGTGTGACCCCTATGCTGCAGCACCAAGCCCTGGGTAGTCTGTTCTCCATGTGCTCCCTTTCCCCATAAATCACAGAGTGTCTCTCCATCAGGGCTGGGTACTACCTGCCAGAGTCTCTGACAGTTTTAGATAAAGTTTGTCTCTGTATCTCCCCTAGATGACTCTGGGAAGAGTCCCACAATGATATTGTAACACAGGGCTGTGGTTGGGTGCTGTCCCCACTCCCTCCAGAGGTTCTCAGCCTTGGCTGGGCCTACTCCCTGCTGTGCTGTTTCTGTAGCCAGCACCTCCCCAGCCATCTCTCTCTGCCCCCAGAGCTTGTGGTCCCTGAGCCATTCTGCAGCCATCCTTAATCTGTGCAGCCTGAAGTGCCAGTTTGGGCAGCAGTTACTCGACTAGGAGAGCCCAGGCTGCCTGCTCCTGAATGCCCTGCAGGAAGGCAGGCTCTTGCCAACACATGCACATGCTCCATACTCTTGTCTGTATATGCACTCACTCACACATGCTGTCACTCACTCTCCACTGGATTTTAGAGTTGATTGCTCTGTGGTTTAGCTGCGAGAGCAGTCCAGGTCTGGATGCAATAGGACAGAGCTTCCAGATACTCTCCATCCATCTTGGATTTCCTTTACTGTATAGCTTTCTTTACCAAGGGAATGACCATTCCACACAAGATGTTGCTGCACTATGCCCTGGGAGCTGGAGCATCCCTACTTGCCCATGTACTTGCCCTTTACATATGACATTTGTGGCAGGAGGGATCCTTCCCTTCTTCCCTTGGGTTCACCCTGTAGCTTATACTCCTTGACCAAGTCTGTACTGTGCATGGGAAGTCAGGTCTGTCTGTCTTGGAGCTAGGGAAGGGATGGCTGGGATGCTGGATATAGACATGCAGGCTATTGGTGCTACCTCTTGCCAGTGCCACACCCCCTTCCAGGTCACTGCCCTTGTCTCAACTCAGCTGCCTTTGAGTCCTAGAGAAATGGGTTGAGAAACCAGCTCATCTGAATGAATGTTTGGGTCATGTAGGTTCACAAATGGGTTGTCATTGTTCACTCTTGACTCATTGGGAGATCTGGAAATAAGAATATTTGAAATTGGCTCTGTTATTTTGTGAAGGCAGGCTGTTGAAGATGTTACTACATCAACTCAGGTGTTATTCATTCATTTACTCAACAAATGTTCATTAAGTGCTGACTCCATGTCCTGCTTTAAGCACTGAGGTTACAGAAGAAAGAAAAACTAACTTATTCTCTATTTTAATCAAAGCTGCTTTCCAGGGGGTAAAGATTGACAATAAATGTAGGGACTGCTAATTGCAATGAGGAAAAATAGAGCAGGGTGGCTGAAGAGGATGGCGAGAGAGGTGCCAGACTGTTTAGGGGGAGGTGGTCAGATGCCCTCTCTGGCAGGAGGCATCAGAGTAGAGCAACAAGGAAGGACACATGCCTTCTTACTCTCCAGGAGAGAGTGGTCAGGCATAGAGAACTGCCAGGCCAAGGCACTGAGGCAGGCATGTGTGGGGGTGTCCTAGGGTAGGAACAGCCAATGTGTCTGAACTAAAGAGGAGAGAGGACAACCACCAGAGACTGCACCCTCACTGTTACTCCCAAGATCTGTGCTTTCCTACAGTGACTTGTGACCAGCAGGACTCTGTTTTCCTCTTTGATCTGGGCACTTAGGAGCTTGAAGAGATAAGCATGTCCCAATTCTTATAACTGTACACACCTAGTGGGATAAAATTCTGTAAAACATGTACACACACACACACATTTATGTGCACATACCCCTGCCCCTGGCTTCTTCCTTCCTATTTGAGCCTCACTTGTTTATTCTTAAATGTGATTTGTTTATCTTTTCTATAACTTAATAGCCTGCAGATTTTTTAAAGCCAAATTATTTTTGAAACAAAGTGGATTATGTTTTAACTTTGAAAATTAACTGCATCTTTGCTTAGAAGCATCCTATTCCAGTACTTTAGTCTGGGCTAGGCACAGTGCCTGTTATATAGAGGTTTCTTAAAGAATGTGTAGGGAACAGCATGGAGCTCCCTGTCCTTTGGCTGGGATGGAACTCACCAGCCTCAGACCCCGCATTCATCACATATCCTCACGAGATGCCTTTGTTGCTAACAGAAGGCACAACTCCTCAGGTACATATGTACACTGTGATGTCACAGGATACGAGTACCAACTATTTGCCCTGGGGTCTGTTTAATTATTTTTAAAAATTAATTTTGATTATTACAGTTGATTACACCTCAGTGAGCAATGTAATTGATATTTTCTAATGTATCCCAAGGAACATTTTGTACAACACACTTTTTGTTGTTGAAGGTTAAAGACTCTGTTATTGGTTTTCCCCTAAATATGCCCACATCATTAGTCTCTCCAGTGAGAAGGTCGCCATCTGGAAAGAGCAGCATGGAGACATTATTCAGGCACAAGTGCATGAAATTGGTGTTTCTGCATCTTCTGTCTCTCTTCTGGAAAGGAGAGGCTTATAATTAAAGGAGTTGGTTTTGGAGGAAACATTATTCATTTGGTGTTATTCCTTATCATGTCAGCCTCTGACAGCTCTGCAGCACTGATAAATTGTTCCTTGGAGCCAAACACACAGTGTACAAGTCCTAATTCCTTTTACCTACCTTCATCTTTAGTAGAAAATGTTTTCTTCTTGGCAGGTGAGCCTTTGAGGGAAGACTGATATGATAGATGCTATTTCTTCTTTTTCTTCCTCCCTTAGAGTCCCTTCTGGGATCTAGTTGTAAAGTAATGGTTTCTACCAGGGTGAAGGCTTATGGTGTCAGTCTGTTGGACAGAGGCTGGGATCTTGGGCTCCCTCAGGGCCCCCGAAGGCCAACTCAGGGTGTCCTGGATGCTGCTTCATCATTCCAGCCCAATATGGTCAGCCATTTCTCTTCACAGCAGTGGTCATGACTTTGCTTACCTGCTCAATGTAAGAATTTTTTGTTTAAAAAAAAGTTGAATAAACATCAACACCTACTGTCAGTTTCTTAGTTTTTTATTTTTTATTTTTTTATTTTTAGTTTCTTAGTTTTGACAGGTATACCATGCTGATGGTGTCAGTCAAAATGATGTTAACATATGAGAAACCAGGTAAGGGCTTGATAAGAACTCTGTACTATCTTTAGAACTTTTCTATAAATCCAAATTATTCTAAAATATGAAGTTTATCTGTCATCATATGGCTTTTTAAAGTATTAGCAAGTAGAAATGGATACACTGGATATGGGAGCTGGGGACTGGGAGGGACAGGGCTGAGCAGATGAGTAGCTTCTGGGCCTAGACAGAGCAGAAGGGTGACTGGGGATATGGCAGGTGGCAAGATGAGTATGAGGTCAGATTGGGGGATGTTGTGGCCCATAGGTGGGGGCTGAGCAGGGAAGCAGAATGTTTCTGTATGTACAGGTTAGACTGGAGGTTAGGGACCTGGAGGTCGGAGCCAGTCTGAGGACTATAGCATCGTCATTCAGGTGGAATGTGATAGGGGCCACAGTGGCAGTGGTCAGAGCTGTGGGAATTAAGGAACGCATCAGAGAATTCTGTTTAACCAAGGCTAAAATGAGAAAAAAAGGAGGCCCACAAAAGACAAAGGAACCAGGCCATGAGAAATGGGGGTGTCCAGGCATGATAGGTGGTTCTGCTGGCTCTGCACAGAACAGAGAGGAACAAGCCAAAGGAGAACGGTTGAGAGTATAGTGGGAGCCCCTCTGGGTGGGTGCAGCTGCCTGACCTGTGTCTTGTTTGGCAAAGTGTCAGTTGGATTTCACCCCACTTTCCTCCTGGGATCAATTAAACATTGTCTCATATGGGGGCCAGGTGGGCCCCACTGGAGCAAAAATTAGGGGCTTATAGAGGAGCAAACCCTGTGGAGCAGGGCTGGGCTGTGTTTTTCATGTTTCATGGCTTTTGGAGATAGTTGAGTAAGATTTCAGTTGCCGTTTTCAAAGTGTAAATGGCCTATGTAGGGAAGCAAGGGCTATAGGAGCAGTAACAGAAGTGGATGAAAAGGCGCCAAAAGCCAGAGAGTGGCACACTGAAATCTGTCTGCCCTGGCAAGGACACAAAAGCACTGGGCATTTGCTCCAAGGCCCCTTGGGGTCCTCTAAAGGCTGCCTGTGGGCAAGAGCCCTTCCCACCCAGACACCTGTAAGGCCAGCAGTGGCTGCACAATGGGGGCCTTGAAGATCTCTGAGACTGGAGACCTGTGTGGGGAGATGACTATGGACCTGCTATGGGCTGCTTTTCTGAATGTGTGCACAGCCCCACTGTGCCCCATCCCCAGCTGGTGTGCTTCTGTGTCCCTGGCAGAGATGCTGCCTGAGACTAGCTGGGTGATAGCTATCTGAAGAGCAATTCTGGCTTGGGTCCCTGGCAAGGGACAGGACATTTTGACCATCCATTCTGAGCACTTTACCCATTATCTCTTTTAAAAATCATTGTTTAAAATTCAAACATATACAGAAGTAGAGAAAATAATGAAATGAATCCCCATGTATCTATCCATCATTTCCACAATATCAACTCATTACCATTCTTATCTCATCTCCATCACTACCCACTTTCCCCTCTGCACAAAATAATTTTGAAGCAACATCCCAGACATCATATCATTTCATGCATAAATGTTTCTGTATCCTTATTTTTTTTCTTTAAAGAAATCATGGAATCCAAATAAAAATTGCAGAAAATAAAGCAAGTGGTTAGAATTGGAAGGTTTTAGCAGTCACTGTGGGAGGGAGTCAGCAATTTCTGGTCTTACTTTTCAGTGTGTTTGTATTTGTCTTTTGCTGTGTCTTGCTGAGGCTGAACACATGGGGAGTCTCACGGAAACATACCCCTGTTTCAGGAGGGAGGGTGAGGTCTGATGGGGGACACATGCGCTTGTGAATTCAGTGTTCAGTGGGTGAACAGCATGGAGGAGGAAGTCTCAGAGTGCACTTGGCTGGGAAAAAAGCTCACAGCTCAGGAGAGTCTGGTCTGAGAAGAGACTGTGAAAATAGAATGGAAAGGGCTTTGAAATGAATGGGAAGGAAATAAGCCAAAGAGCCCAGGGTAACAGCTGAGGAAGTAAAAATACATTTATTAAAATGAAAGTTAGAATTCCCAGGGGTGTTCTGTAAAAAGAGGCAAGGTCTAAGTTCTTTAAGAAGTTATAGGAAATTTAAAAAATCCGAAATTCAGAAGGTTGTCATATACAATACTTTTGCTTAAACTTGTAGTAAATTCAGAATGGTGTCTGTGAGCAAGAGAGAGAACTTTTGCAGGAGGTGAATATGCCTGTAAGAGAGATGTTTCAAAGCAAGTGGCTAAAGTTTGGGGGAAATTAAGACACATGAGGATTTCTCAAATTGAAGTGGACCGAGAGAGGTGAAATCTTGGCGATCCATTCTCACTGACATGGAAGAAGGGCAGAGAGGGCAACCTGTGTCAGCAAATCAGGTAAGAAGTGGACTGGAGAGACAACACCATCAAAAACTGTAGGAAAGACAAGTAATTCAGAAAACCTGCAATCACAAACTTTATGAAAAAAATTACAATTTGTATTTGGTGGTGGAAAAGTCTTGTGAGCAAGTAATTAAACACCAGCAAGTAATTAGCTGTTTGATGAATAAAACCTCTCACAAAAAAATGAAAGTGTGATTTTAACAAAAGACTTTGAAAACTGTAAACCACCCTGCTGATGTGATCATGGTTTCCTTAATTGTAGTGGGCAAGACTGCAAATGATTTATTTTCTCTTAATACTTTTCCTGAGATAACTGACCCTAAAACTATGCCACTCTGCTCATCCTGGCCTTAGACATTTTCAGGGTATGTCTGGATTAGAGTCATTTCCAGAAAGAACTTTCATTATGCTTTGGTTGTAGTGAAATTTGGGGGCAAGAAAGAGAAAAATTATTATTAAGTCCAATAGTATCATTTCTTGAAACTCTGAAGTTTCCTTTTTCACTTTAACTGCAGCATGTGTCTTAGCCCTTGGTCTTGCAGGCAGCTGTGCTCCAACACTGTGCCCAGAATTGACCTTCTCACAGCAGCATGGTGTCCCGGGGAAGTAGGGGCCATGCAGACAGGCAGGCAGCAGAGAGGGGTATATTGGCCCTCAAGGCTTTCTTCTGGTAGTCTGAGCACTAAGCTAGGGTATTCTCTCTCTTTTCCTCTCTTCCCTTGATCACACACACACACACAAACCACCACCACCACCACCACCACCACTATTCTGCAAACAATTGATGTTAGAACTTGTCCATCACATCAGTGAGAAGTGAGTGGGAAAGAATTCCTTTAAACAAGGAACTATACACCATAACTGAACATAGTCAATAGGTCCTGACAGCAGAGGATTTGAAAAAGCAGCATCACCAACATAATGTTAGTATTCAGAATAATGAGGAAGCACAATTATGGGCTGATAGACCCAGTGGCTTTTATTTTTTCATTTTAAAGAAGTATAAATATTACTAGTCTATCACAAGTACCTGTTATGGGAGTTTGAAAAAATAAAAGTGAACAAAGCAAACACAGATACCTTTACTGATGTTTCTTTACCAAGTGCATCATTTGTGAGACATCTTTATCTTTGTAATAGAAGGATAATTAACATCACTAATTATCTAATTAAGTTCATTAAGCATTCACCAACAGTGCACTGTGAAGTTGACACTATGTTCTATTGTCAACAAATGCTTTTGATTTCTTTGGAAGTAATTAAAATGTAAATTAGCATGCAATTATATGCACAGGGGAAGTTTTGAATCAGATATTCATTTCAAAACTGCTTAGAGCAATAGAGTTTTTGTTTTTTTCTTCAATAAAAGCAGACATTTTACTATTGGGGGTATATATTAAAGTTGCCATTCTGTGGTTCGATGTTTTTGCATCACAGCAAGGTTATGGCATAATGTGACACAGGGTGTTTAGTTGGTGTATTTGCTACTGTGATTTGTGCTTTTGTTCTTATTTGATCACTTTATTTAATATGTTCATTTATGTTTATATCCTTTGTGTTAAAAATATTATAACTGATTTTTCCTGAAAAAATTCTGCAACTTAAATTCTCTAGTTGTGTTTACCCTTTAAAAGCATCTTAGGGCAATTCTTTTAATGTGTCCTTTCTGTCAGGTTAGGTTTGGAGAATGTAATCAATGACTTGCTGAGAGCAGGTGACATGCACAGGAAAGATAGAGGCTGCAAAGATCAAACTTGTGGTCCAATGTCCTCAGTTGCAAGTTCACATTTTTCCACTTTTCTTTGGTGGGGGGATCCCTTGGTTTCTGATGACATATTATAACTGGCATGAGCATGTTGTACTGCTAAATACAGTAACCTCATCAGATTAGAATCTTTCCTGAAACATCACATTTGCTGGAAAGGAGCTTCCAAGATGAAGCCACAGTGCCCAAAGCCCCAGAGTTTTTATTCCTTAAACAATCAGAACTGAATCCTGGGATGCCAGTCTTCCACTGAAGCTTACAGTTTGTTGTGAGAGCTCAGTGGACATGATACTCACCTCTGCCATCTTCTGGCATGAAGACCCCTGGGCTGTTTGAGCACTGTGCTCTTACCTGTTCTGTAAGGAGGAGAGTTTCCACTAATAATATTGAACCTCCTTAACCTGTTGAATGATTTTTCAGGGATGGATTTAGGTGGTGCCAGTTCCAGGTCTATCAATTTAATGTGAACAGGATTTCAGGTAAATGCAGAGACAATACAATAGCCTAAGAGAGCCTGTTCCTTGTGCCCTCTAAACATCAATGTCAAGGCTCGGACCTGTGTAGGGCCCACTGAACTACTAACTGCTCATCACTGTGGGTATAGACAGATATCCCCATAATTCGAGCAGAGAGAGGCTGGGCTCCCAGTTTAAGCAGGGGGCACACATCTTTGCATGGTGACTGGTGGTGGTTGTGGAGCTGGCTGGGCTGCAGCAATCAGTAGCCTCATGTAGAGGAAAGGGACCTGCAAAGGGCTCACACAGAGATGGGAAGTTTATGGTCCAGGCCCTCCTGACTTCTGTCTGAGCTCTGCTAGCAAGCAGTGGTCTGTAGTACAGTCTGTATCCAGCAGAAGAATGGTTTCTTGTTCTCACTTATCCCTTCAGAGAGGCTCCTTCTTCTAATTCATGTGCAAGACTGTGACTAGTTTAGCAGAAAGCCTTAACTGACCAAGGGATCCTGCTGGCAAAATCAGAGGTCAACCTTCTTCTGACATACAGCAAGCACCTACCTTAGTTAGCTGATTGAATTTTCCTTACCAGAATTTTCCTCTCAACTGTTTATTCTTGAAACTTATCTTAAAACATGCTCTACTATATCATAACTTACCAGAATGTAAAGTCCACACGAGAAGTGAATAATCTATACTGACAGAACTCAATTCATACCATGGGTTGTTTGTAGTTTTGCTTCCTGCTAGTCATACACTTCCTCGCCTATGATTGGCACTAAAGCATGGCTCTACCACCAGGCTCCACAAAAGCTCATGATGCCGTGGGCTCTGCCACCAGGGAGAAGCTCAAAGCCACCTCCTTGAGCACTCTTTTGAGCATTTGGCCTCATAACAAATGAGATTAAAGTTGTTTTTCTTTGGTAGCAAGATGATAGCTTGAATCCCCTCCAAGAGACCAGGCATCCATTTATGCAAGTTCTATGCATCAAAGTAATATTCTCAACATAAGGTCACAGTCACTGTCCTTTGAAAGACACGTTGAATCTAAGTCATGTTTTGAAAACTCCTTAGGGATATAAATGCTTAATTCCTTCTCCAAAGACTCCTCTCAATAGAAATGTCTAGTCTGAAAAGGTTAGCTGGATCTTCTCACTTTCTTCTAATTATTTACTGATTTTCTTTCTTATACATCCTATAACATTTTATTTTATTTTATTTTATTTTATTTTATTTTATTTTAATTTTATTAACAAATCAGGCAAACTGTGTTTTTATGCCATGTATGATGACTGTCATTAGGGAATTTTTCAAAGTAACCTAACATTCAAGTTTACAGCTCAACCTACAATATTTTAATGTACAGAAATGCTATATCATATGCAATTCAACAACACACGAATTATTTCATTTTTAAAAAATTTTAATTGTTGTTCTTGTACAGTTTTCTGTCTTTTACTCC
>PVKU01001774.1:223685-273254 GCA_004027475.1 Anoura caudifer
CACCTCCCTCCCATTTCCACCCCCCCTAGTTTTTGTCCATGTGTCTTTCATACTTGTTGCTCGAAACCCTTCCCTTTTTCCCCTGAAATTCCCCCTACCCCCGCCCCGGTGACTGTCAGCCTGTTCTCAATTTCAGTGTCTTTGGTTATATTATGCTTGTTTGTTTGTTTTGTTGATTAGGTTCCTGTTAAAGGTGAGATCATATGGTATTTGTCTTTCACTGCCTGGCTTATTTCGCTTAGCATAATGCTCTCCTGTCCCATCCATGCTGTCGAGAAGGGTAGGAGCTCCTTCTTTCTTTCTGCTGCATAGAATTCCATTGTGTAAATGTACCATAGTTTCTTGATCCATTCATTTACTGATAGGCACCTAGGGTGCTACCAACACTTGGCTATTGTAAATTGTGCTGCTATGAACATTGGGGTGCCTAGGTTCTTTTGGATTGGTGTTTCAGGGTTCTTAGGATATAATCCTAGCAGTGGAATTGCTGATGAGACATGACATTACTTGATAAGAATATAGAAATGGATAACACATGGCCTTTATATGTAAATAGTCCTTGTAGTCTGGTTATTTATCTCCCTAGTTTATAGCACCTAAAAAGAATCATTGTAAATGAAGTTTTGAAAAATGATCAATTTTGTGAACTAAAACAGATTAATCTTGGGTTGAATCCTTTTTGAAAACTGAGTATAGTCCCTTACTTAACAGGCTAATTATACCCAGGAAGTTTTTTCTGAGGTTCAGATTTTTGTATATTGGATTTCCTAATGTGAGGTTATACCTGCATTCCAGAACCTAACATTATGGTTAGGGGAATGTATCATCATCTCAGGAAATGCTTTAAATTTTTTTTTAATATGGCTTATGGATAGAGGAAACATACCTTTGTTTATTTCTCTAAATTTGAATACTTAACATACTCATCAATGCAAAAAATGCTTTAGAGTTCACACACAGAAGTGTTCCCAACTACATAAATAATGAAACGGCAGATGGTCATGGCGTGGAGAATCAGGCTGGAGCCCTCCTGAGGCACTGCTGCCATTCACAGTCCGCGAGGCCCCCCTCACACCACTTGGCCACCAGGCGCCTGCCGCACAAGCTACAGTGTGCTCTCGCCCTGGGACCCATCTATTATGAGAAACAATTTTGGTTAATTAAAAAATTCTTTCAAAGTCTCAGAACAGAAAGTTCTGAAGTTTCCTTCTCTTTGCTATTGTTGATGGGGGTTGGTGAAAACTTGGCTCTTTGTCCTGGCAAAGAAGGGAGACTGACTGTGGAAAGGAGAGAGTGGGGACACCATCCTGGCTGACCTGAGGGTAAGGCTTGGAGCCCTTGGGTGCTAATTTATGTATGGGTGTAACTGGGAGTGATAAAGGGTGTGGCTGAGGTCCTTGGGTCACAAAAGTGCAGTTCAATGAGCATGTGTCCCAGTGGTTGTTGCAGTAGCTCTGACTCTTGGACTTTTGTGCTACAACCTATGTATGGACTGGGGCACAGGCCTCTGCTCTCTGGGGAAACAGTGTAAGCAACGGGAATAGAAAAGAAAAGATCAGAGAATGTGACAGCATCGGAAGGAAATTGACCATGGGCTGGAGTCTGCCTCATGATTGCTGTCAGTTGGCAGGTCACAGAAGACCTCTCCAAGGAAGTGACAATGAAGCTGAGAGGGAGAAGTAGTCATCCAACATCTGGGGGGTGACCTAAAAAAGACCCAGCTTGTGTCAAGGCTTGAGGATGGTTATGAGTTTGTATATTTGAGAACTGAAAGAGAGTGCAGAGATTAAATAGAGGTGTGGTCCAGGAGGAGGGGGAATGGAGCCAGTTGACAAGCATATTCCAAGTTCTCTAAGAGTCCAGAAAATACCTCTATGTCCATGTCTCTATCTGTATCTATATCTATATATCTCTCTTTCATCTATGAAACAACCCTTTCTACTCTGAACAGTCCCTCCTTCAACATTCCACAGTCATTCATTGATTTCCTACCATATCCAAGACCCCTGGGTGAAGACCAGGTAACACTGGTTTTCAGTATGGCCCACATTTCTTGTCGACAAGAAAAGTCACAATTGCTGGCCTGCTGGGACCACCTTCTAGGCAGATGAGACAACTACAATGGAACAAGAAGTGTAAGGCTCAAAAGGTGCCCAGAAGAGGGCAGGCCTAAGTTGGGCTTCTTTAGAGAGTTTCAGCTGAGACTCAGAGGAGGAGGATGTGAGGAAAGATGGGTGGTGAGAGAGGAGCACTTTCAGGTGCAAAGAGATAGTTGTGGCTATTTACCTACAGGTCAGCTGCTGGTTTGGTATTACTGAAGTATCATATCCAGTTTCTCTTAATGTCGTGTATTTATTTATATCTGGCTCACTCCCCAGGGCATTTATGATAACTGTAGATAAGGATGCATGAAATAAAATAAAGAAATTAGATCAGGAACAATAATAATAAAAGGAGAAAGTCAATTCCTGGGGAATTAAGATCATAAATGTGTGGTCTCTGAAGGCTTAGTCAAGCATCTATATGGTCCCTGAGCTCTCTCCTGTACTTCAGGAGCACTGCCCCTCTGAATGCCTGCCAATCCCTCCCCAAGCCTGGCTGTGACCCTGAGTGGCCACAGCCACCTGGCCCATGCCATAGGAGTATGATTGTCTTATTTATCTCCCTGGGTAGATTTTTAAGTTTCTGGAGGGCAAACTGTGTGTCCTGATCATCTTCAAGGCCATAGGGCTAGCACAGGGCCTAGACTGGAACAGGTGCTAGGAATTGTTGGCTGAGAAAAGACTAAAGAAAGAAATCAGGCCTATTTTCACAGTGGCCACATCTGTGAAAGCTCAGCCTAAAGGAGAGGGGAGGGGTTGGTATTGATTAGGTTGCCTGTGAGCTACATGAAGCCCAACTATAGCAACCTACTGGCAAGTCCCGGTGTACCCCCTGAGAGCGTAAAGGCAAGCAGGTGTGTGCAGTGTCCTGGAGGGCAGGATGTAGTCAGGGAAGTCCACTGGACACTCCTGGTGTGGACCCAGATTGCTGTCTGCACTGTCCTGAGAGCTTGGACCAAGGTTTCTGCTCTGGACATGGGTGGTGACAGGGCTGTCTTAGACAAAATGGCCTTGAATTTCTCCATACAGCCTAAAGGAGGAATTCTCGTAAACTCTAGTGCCCGTTTGCTGTCTCTCTGAGATGTCAGCTGCAGAACTGCCTCAGTGCAGGCATTATCTGGAGTAAAAGGAACTATATTAGTTTACTTAAGCTGCCACGACATAGGTAGAGGGCTTCACCAACAGACATTTATTTTCACAGTTCCAGAGGCTAGAAATCTGAGATAAAGGTGTTGGCAGGTTTGGTTTCTCTGGAGGCCTCTCTCCTTGGCTTATAGACAGCAATCTTCTTTTTGCAAGCATTCCTGGTTTCTCTTCCTCTTCTTAGGATGGTAAAAAACCAGACTGGATTAGGGCCCACTCTGACAGTCTTATTTAATCCAATCACCTCTTTAAAAGTCCTATCTCCAAGTGCTTCAGTCACATTCTGAGGTATTAGAATTTAAGCTTCAACATGTACATTTTGGAGAACACAATTTAGTTTATAAAAGCACCTCAAGTATCAATATATGTTTAGGGGAAGATGTTTCCATGGATTTCAAACCCTTGGGATAGATCCTTACATTTGTCTCCCACACACACCCCTTCCATAATTCCTAAACCTCTGTGCCTGCCTGATGAGGTGTGTGTATCTATGAGCCTTACCTGTGAGGACAAGGCTGACAGAAACCCAGTGAAACTGGGCTGAGTTCAGGGGAGGGCAGCGTGGCAACACTTCCCATCTGTCAGAGCCTAATGGAGGCCCTTAAGCCCAAGACAGAGGCACAGAGACAGAAACGAGTGAGGGAGGCTCTTTGAGAAGTCCCTACACCTGCAGTTCTGAAGTTTTTGCCCTTGGCTATACCAAAGTATTTTTTTAAAAGTAATTTTTCTCCATGTACTCATGACAATTGAATTTAATAAAAACATCACAGTTCAAAAAAGACAAATTAGAAACCACTGTTCATCTTAGAAATTAATCTGTGAGTGAATTTAACAAGAGATGAATTGCACTGTGGTGATCTGGTCCCTCTTCACCCACTCCAAGCCCCAGTTGTTTGTCATTATTGCTGGAAATATGATTATTACTCTGGTATTGCTTGACATTTATTAAGAATCCAGGGGCTATGTCTCCACACAGACAAAAGTGCAATTATTGAGCTCTTACAGAAAAAAAAAATATTTCCTGACCTGAGTTGTCCAAATAGATATCCCCAAAGGCCCCTTGACCGTGACCTGACCATGACTTGATTCAGAGCCCAGGCTGTTGTGTTACTTGGCACACATTGTATCTTCTTCATTTTGTGGGTGCACTTGTAGATACTGTATATATTTTTTCCAACAAACAAGGAAAGCATTTCATTGTCTTCTCATTGTCCATCATCTAACCCAAACCAGGTTGCTACTAAGGACTTAGGTTCAAAGGCAAATACGTCTGCTTTACAGAAGGCATAATAGAAAAACTGTGTAGGTAATCTATTCGTTGACTGTTTTGCAACAAGGAAAATATTGAATTTCAGGTAGGTTTAAATCTGGCAGTGGTAATGACAGCCAGAACTGCCCCAGCTCCTGACCCTCATCCTTTGCAGACCTGAAGTGTTGTCAACTGACCCTTTGGGACTCATTAATCCTTTCACTCTGGGCAGAGAAAGACCAGCTGCAGAGACCTTGGCTCAGAGGAGTGAGGAGGGTCTATAAGCTTCATTTCAGTATCTCAAACTTTTATAGTTGCCTCCATTTTTCAGGCCCTTGGGGAAAGAAATGGGTGGTATTGTCAAGGAGATTATAATAGGAGGAGGCTGGTGGGGAACCCAGCTGCTGTAATGGGACATTTATGCTATATGGCACGGGAACCCTGAGGAGGGGTGCTGGAAAGAGAAGGGCAGTAATAATAATCACTGGTTACACAATAACCACACTGCCGGCACAGATATGATACCCTCTGTTGCTCACTGCCACCCAGCAACGTGGCATAGTTATTAAACTGCCTCATCCTCTCAGCCCCCTTCAGTAGAGGAGAGGTGACAAACAAGTGACCAGCGTGACCAATGAGAGTGATCAGTGAGAAATGGAACACATGGGGCACACTTCTCCTCCACATCTGAAGTTCCACTCCAGCCTTGATGAATGAGAGGTCACTTGAGTTGAACTTGAACACGTTACTCATTTCTTTGGGCAAAGAAAGTCAGATGTTAAAGAAATGTAGATTTGTAACTAAAATCACAGAGCATAGTTATTGCTTTTTATGGAATTATTAATGAATATTTAGAAATCTTAAATAATTATGAAAAATATTGCTCATAGTGAAGTCATGTTATATGACTTCACTATGTTTTAAAATATATGTTTTAAAATATATTCATAAAATGGAAATCAAGTTGTCAACAATGCTCTTAAAATTCCCTTAAGTTATTCATTAATAATGATTCCATTTGTGATTTTTGAACTCTGTACCAGCCTTCTGAACACCCACCAGGAAGCTTTTCCATCATTTGGAGGTCAGTTACTATTTGTTAAGTGTCTGATGAAGTGGTTGGCTTGTGCAATTTGGAACAAGATTTACCAAAAATTATTGGTCTTTAAATATGAGAATTTTACTCTATACAATGAATTGTATACACCCAAGAGAAACATGGGACTATGTCCAACTGAGACCAGTGACTCATCTTCCATTTCAGTCTCATGATGGGGCTTAGGTGGGGGGTTGTGAGAATTCTGTTGTATTTTTCAATATATTTTTTATTTTGGAATACCATTTATATACTTTTCATATTTATAAGGCCTGTCCAGAAAGTACCAAGCTGTGTAATATGAAAAGTAGAGACATTTATTAAAGAAGATGCAAGATACAAGAAACATTGTACATAGGACAATGACACTTCAGTCCCTTTCAATGTAGGCACCTTGGGACCTCACACAGTTCTCCCAATTGTCACCAGCTGCCTCATTATATTTTCTTGCATGTCATTAAAAGTCTGAAATCTCTTCCCTTTCAAAGGTGATGTTAGTTTTAGGAAAAGCCAGGAGTCATAGGGCACCAAAGCTGGGCTGTAGGGGGACTGAGTAACCTGGGTGGTTTTCTGTTTTGTCAGAAAACTCTTCACGACATGTGATGCATGAACAAGTGCATTGTTGTGATGAAGCTGCCAATCACCAGTTGCCCATAGCTGTGGCCTTCTGAATCATCTGAATAGTTTCCATGAAGGAACATTTAAGCTTAACGTAAAATGTGATGCAGATTCATTGCTCTGCTTGATCAGTCATTTTGAATGCAACAGCCACACAGTACACATGCTCACTTAACAGCACCTACCGCTCCCACTGACTAGTACAGTGAAGTGATCATTGTTCACACACAAGTTCCAGTCTACCCTCCTTGGCTGTCAGGTTACATCATTCTTGCGCAAGCCATTCTCATTATATTAACAACGGCTGGACTTTTTGTTGACAGACTTCATATATTCACTACTGCCATATACTCTTCTCCCAATTTCCCATGTGATTGACATCTTACAATACCATGTGCACTTGTCAAAGCTAAGAAACTGATATTGACTGGTATATTACTAGGAACTAAACTCCAGACTTTATTTTCTTCACCAGTTTTCTTACTAACCCAGGATCCAGTCCAAGGCACCATATTACATTTTAGATATCATATCTCCTTAGTCTCTTCTATTCTGTGACAATTTCTCAGACTTACCTTTAAAAAATTTTTTAAATCCTCACCCAAGGATATGTTTATTGATTTTTAGAGAGAGGGAGAGAAACATTGATGTGAGAGAGAAATGTAGGTTGGTTGCCTCCCATATGCACCCTGACCAGGAATTGAACTCACAACCTAGGCGTATGCCCTGAACTGGGATAGAACCCACAATGTTTTGGTTTAAGGGATGATACTCCAACCAACTGAGCCACCCAGCCAGGGCAGAGTTATCTTGTTTTAATGATCTTGACAGTTTTGAGTAGTTGTCAGATATTTTATAGAATATGCCTCAATTTGGGTTTGTTTAATATTTTTCTCATAATTAGCCTGGGATTGTGGATTTGCAGAACAAAGATCAAGAGGAGAAGTGACCTTTTTGTCACATCATATCAGCTCAGGTCTATACAGCACCCATGTGACATCATCACTAGTGATGTCAGCTTTCCTCATATGGTCACATGGTGTCTGGCTGATTTTTTCACTACATAGTTATTATTTTTCCCTTTCCACAAATGATTCTTTGGAAGCAAGTCATTAAGTCCAACCCACCCTTAAGTAAGGTAAGTGATTAAGTTCTGCCTCCTGGTAGGAAACATATGTACATACATTATTTTAAATTCTTCTATAAGGAAAGTTTGCCTCTTTTCCCCCTACCAATTTATTTATTCAGTATTACTTATACCAGTAGGAACAAATCTGTATGTGTAATTTGGGCTATATTCCATTAAGCCTGTTATTTTTTTTAACTTTTATTTTATTGTTATTCAAGTACAAGTGTATCCATTTCCCCCCACCAATCCCCCAAGGCATCCCCACTTCCCACCCTTCATCCTATTCCCATTTGTTTTTCTCCAAGTATTTTTCACAGATGTTCCTGAAAACCCTTCCTGCTTTCCCAATCTTTATCCCCTCCCACCTCCCCTCTGGTTACTGTCAGTTTGTTCTTAATTTCAATGTCTCTGGTTATATTTTGCTTTCTTGTTTGTTTTGTTGGTTAGGTGCCACTTAAAGGTGAAATCATGTGGTATTTGTCTTTCGGCGCCTGGGTTATTTCACTTAGCATAATGCTCCCCAGTTCCATTTATGTTGTCACAAAGGGTAGGAGCTCCTTCTTTCTGCTGGGTAGTATTCCATCATGTATCTGTACCATAGTTTTTTGATCCATTCAATTACTGATGGGCACTTAGGTTGCTTCCAGTGCTTGGCTATTGTAAATTGTGCTGCTATGAACATTGGGGTTCATAGGTTCTTTTGGATTGGTGTTTCAGGGTTCTTAGGGTATATGATTCCAGCAGTGGAATTGCCACATCAAAAGGCAGTTTCATTTTTAGTTTTCTGAGGAAATTCCATACAGTTTTCCACAGTGGCTGCATCAGTCTGCATTCCCACCAATAGTGCACTAGAGTTCCCTTTTCTCTGCATCAACTCCAACATTTGTTGTTTATTGATTGGTTTCTGATGGCCATTCTCACCAGTGTGAAGTGGTATCTCATTGTGGTTTTAATTTGCATCTCTCTGATGGTCAGCAATGCTGAGCATCTTTTCATATGTCTTTAGGCCATTTGTATGTCTTCCTTGGAGAAGTGTCTGTTCAAGTCCTTTGCCCATTTTTTAATTGGGTTTTTTGTCTTCCTAGAGTGGAGTTGTGTGAGTTCTTTATATATTTTGGACATCAAACCGTTGTTTGAGGTATCATTGGCAAATATGTTTTCCCACAGAGTTGATTCTCTTTTTATTTTAATACTGTTTTCTTTAGCTGTGTAGATGCTTTTTATTTTGATGAGGTCCCATTTGTTTATTCTTTCCTTTATGTCCCTTGTTCTAGAGGACAGATCAGTGAAAATATTGCTGCATGGAATATCTGATATTTTCCTGCTTATGTTTTCCTCAAGGACTCTTATGGTGTCATGACTTATACTTAAGTCTTTTATCCATCTTGAATTTATTTTTGTGTATGGAGTAAGTTGGTGCTTGAGTTTCACTATTTTTGCATGTAGCTGTCCAGCTCTCCCAAAACCATTTGTTGAAGAGGCTATTTTTACTCCAGTTTATGTTGCTGCCCCCTTTGTCAAATATTAATTGACCAGGGAGACATGAACAACAATTAAAATAAAATTTAAAAAATAAAAAAATAAAAGATTTTATTTATTTATTTTTAGACAGAGAGGAAGGGAGGGAGGAAAAAAGGAAGAGAAACATCAATGTGCGGTTGCACTCCCGTTGCCCCTATAGGGGACCTGGCCCACAACCGAGGCATGTTCCCCATCTGGGTATCCAAGTGGTGACTCTTTGGTTCTCAAGCTGGCACTCAATCCACTGAGCCATACCAGCCAGGGCCATTAAGCCTGTTATTTTGTTGTTGTTGTTGTTGCTCAAATTGTTTCAGCATATTGCTGTAGTATTTAATTGATCTCAAACTTGTTTTCACTATACTGCTCTTGATCATTTTTGCACTGATTACAAATATAATTCCACATGAATTTTATGTGGTTTAATGCAATTGTACTACTTACTTCTTAAAAAAATGTACTTCTTAACATTTTTTTATGTGTGTATCATTCAGGAAAAGTTAGGTTATGTTGCAGTGACAGATTCTCCAAAATCTAATTGGCCTAAAATTTGCAAAGATTTATTTCTCACTGTGCTACAAGTGCATTGTGAGTTGGCAGGGAATCTGCTGGTGTCTTTTCCTCCCTCAGCAACACTGGCTCAGGGAGCACCCTTGTCTAGGACATTGAGTATTGTGAGGACAGTTGAAAAAGAGCTTAGCAAATTGCTCATGAGCCCTTTAAGCTTCTGCACACTTCTCCTTGGCCTCACCTCACTCACTGGTAGCAGGAAGGTGAGTAATGCTGTGTTCCTACAGGAGGGGAGAACCAGAAATATTTGGCAAACAGCATTAATACTAGCACACTGTATTTTCTTTCAGTTTTTCTATGTAAATCTATGCAGATATAATTATTGTTATTGTTAGTATATTGTTTTGTAACTTCATTAAAAAAATCTTGATACATCATAAACTTGGTCTCATATCCTTAAATTTTTTTTTTTTTGACACCAGCACTTCAGTAAACAGTTGTATAGGTTGTGTGCAAGGACATCTGGCCAGAATAAGAAAAGGAAACTTAAATCCAGGCTTTGCTTCACTATTCAAGTAATCCATTCAGGTCCAGGACTCTGTCTGCCCAAAGGTATGCAGAGGCATTTTATGGGCTACTGGTGGACCTTTGTGATGACTTGTGGTAACTGCAAAATACTTTAAGATAAGTATGTGTTCATATTTAAATTGTTTCATTTTGTGCTACTATAAATAGGATGGTGAACAATGTTGTCCAGGGAATTTCTGTGCATATATTTTATGGTTTCCTTGGAATAAATTACTAGCAGTGAACTGGTGAGTTGAAAGATTAAAATGAGATGCCAAAGTATCAGCACATGGTAGATAAAGTGCACACAAAGATTTTGCCTTTCTCACTACTGAGTTTAGTCCCAGACCTGGTATGTATGGTGTTTGACCAGAGAGGTTTATAACTGTAATCTTGGCACCAAGTGTCTGAGCAGGATCTGAGGGGCTGTTTTCGGATATTGGCCTTTCTCATTTCTGCAAGGCCACACAACTGTGAATATAAGACTAATGATGCCTTAAATAAACAAGTGTAATGACTATCATCAGTAGACAGCAGACACTTCCTATGGGACAGCTTGGGCAGGAGGGTCAGCAGCAGCTGGTCTACACTAGGGGTGCCCCTGGCAAAGGTGGGCACCACCAAGTTGGGGTCAGCTCACCTAACGGTGACCCTCTGGGTGGGATTTGCCCCATTCCCCATTCCAAGATCTGATCTGTACCCTCTAGCCAAACCCTTCCTTAAGGAGGCACTGGGAGAGAGCAGAGCACAGGCCCTTTAATCCAAATCTGCTTTTCTTCTCAAATCTCCAAATGGCCTTCACAGGCCCTTTGTTCTACTTCAAAGGTTCTCAAACTCTTTAATGCACAGGCAGTTGCTAAAGTCTATTTAGCTCCAATAAGCCATGCAGAGCTCTGCTCTGAATTTGTCCCTGATCAATATGCCATATTCACTGATGCCCAGGCAGATGGACCTCTGCCCTTGAGCTGCCCCAAGTTGCCCTCCTCCTGTCTCCACATGCTGAGTATGACAAGTTTCCAGGGCATGAAAGGTCTCAAAGGACAATAGGAGAGTAGTGTTTGCTTCTCACTGAGATGTACAAGGTGGAAATGCACAAAGGAAAGATGCACGTGGTAACAGAGTCCCAGACCTCACTTCCTCGCACTACCACTTCCTGTATTCTTGGAGTCACTTATCCTCCCTTGTCCTTGCTTTCCTCTTCTACAAAATGGGAATAATCAATAGAGATTTGTCAGGAGGCCAAATATGAAATGTGATTGTGCACAAAGAAACTCTTTTGTTGGCTTTATAGTGCTTTCTTCATTATTAGTTAATTGGATGTAATGTTGAGGGAACAGACCAAACAGGTAACAGGTAACATATCTCTTGGTGCCAACAGATAACAACTGTTTGGATGATCAACACCCTTGGATAATCCATCAATGTGCCCTTGGTTACTTCCTTCTCCCATCTTCCTAATCCACTATTCAAACCTTCACCCTTCTGTTTCACACCCCTGTTCTGCTCTCAGGGGAAGCAGACAAACCTACCCCTACCAGGTATGAACCACCTCACTTCCCAGTGTTTCACCTCTGTACCCCCACTGGAGCCTCAGAGAATGAGGAGCCTCTACCTTCCCCATTGATCATAGGCTGCTGATCCCATTCTTATTTCTCTTACACCATAGAACCTGACTCAGCAGTAGTGTTTTTTTTTTTTTAATTTGCTTTCAAACTTCTTACCTCAACCTACCTATATACCTGAGTCATATCCTTCCTCTTACACTATATGGCCCTGCCCCAATTGTTTTTTTCTCTTCTTCAGAGTCACGTTTATTGAATAAGTTGTCTATATGCACTGTCTCCATTTCCTTACCTCCAAATTTCCAGTTGACATTATAGCCGTTTAATCATTCCTGTGAAATAAGTCTTGCAGAAATCACCAAGGACTCATTTCATCAGACAAATCCAATGGTCACATTAAGGTCTGATCTTATAGGATTTTTCTGATGCATTTGCTGTATTTAAAATGGTCCTTGGTTTCCGTGA
Organism: Anoura caudifer; assembly: GCA_004027475.1. Classification (NCBI taxonomy): domain Eukaryota; kingdom Metazoa; phylum Chordata; class Mammalia; order Chiroptera; family Phyllostomidae; genus Anoura; species Anoura caudifer. Next base: position 235,645 of record PVKU01001774.1, read on the forward strand.
CACTTCTTTTTCTGATTTTCCTTAAACTTCTATAACCTTCCTTCTCCTGGTCTAAATTTCTCTGTGTTCTCCAGGTTTCTGACCTTGTCTCAATCTCCTCTTGGTACTTACTGTTAATGAGAGAGCTTAGCATTCCTCAGGGTTTATCCTATCACCTGATCACTCATGACTCACAGCTTTGTATTGGTCTTGGACCTTCCACCTCAGTTTTATTGACACTTCAAATTCAACAGGTCCTCATATCACTTAAACTTGTTTTTTTCTCTTGTTTTTGTGATCTGTCCTTTTTTTTTTTTTTTTCAGTTTATCTAATTTAATTTACTCCATCAGGTAAACAAGAAATTTTGGAGTCATTCTTACCATCTCATACAGTCACCATTTCCTACCAATTTTACTTTTCATATAGTTCTTGAATTTGACTCTTCTAATTCCCTTGTTCATGGTGAATTCTCATTTGACTGTCTTTATAGTGTTTACTTCCAGTCTTGCTTTATTAATTCCATCCTTCAAATTGCTACCAGAATGAGTTATCAACAGTGCTAATGGAACCATGTCAGGCTTCTATTTGAAACCTCTCATTTAAGAATCAGCTAAAGCAACATCTTGCTCAGGGAGACTTCTCAGGACACGATTCACATCAAGGTCCCCTCTTCCATGTGTTGCATCCTGTGTCACTCTGTGCTGGGTCCTGTGATTACTCTGTGCACAGCTCTCTCTCAGCATTGGTCATGTCAGCTCTTAACCATCTATATCTTCCATCTGGCTTCATAAAATCAGACATGAGTTCATCTTTGTACACCAGTGCTAAAAAATAATAGGTGGACAGTGAATGTTTGCTGAACTAACAACAGAGAGTAAATATGAAGCTAGAAATGGAGTATCTGAGCAAGAGTATCAATAACCCTGGGCTGCAGCTATTATAGACAGAGTATTTGAATAGTAAGGATGATTTATAACTGAACTCATATTGTATTTTCTATCCCCATTAATTTTGAAACAACTATTAAGGCCAATTGTTTTCAACTGTTCTTATCCAGGACTTACACCAAAAGTGGTTGAAAACTGGGTGAAATTTTCAGCTTATGAAGTATTCTGCTATCTCATCTTATCTTCACAACATCTCTTCAGAGTAAACAAAGGAGGTGCTGTTAACTTCATGTTATAGATGATAAATCAAATTTCAGAAATATTAGTTATTTGTCCATGAAATGTGGCCGTTAAGGGCAAAGAACCAAGGTGTCTGAAGTTCTACTCTTTCTACCTACCACACTGTCATTCAACAACACTCAGAAGAACATGGATCTGTATATCTTTTCCTATATCCTGGTGAGGTCTGCCTGCCTGAAACTCTCTACCCTGGTTTAACTTAACCTCCTGGGGTCATCCCTCTCTGGCAAGATGACACATTTGCTATTTCATGGGAACTGCTTTGGGTCCAAGTTCTCCCCAAGAGTTCTGTTCCCTTGTAGCATGTCTCCAAAGCATCATATTAGAAAGAAGTCTTGGCTTTTGCCTTGGATGTAAAATTAGCCAAATTTGTCAGCATTCCATGTCACTTGTCATGCTCATGATTGGCTTTACTTATAAATGCATATAAATATGTGATGGAAATATTAAAGAAAATTTTGCAAACCACAACAAAAAGGATAGAAAAGAAAAAGAAATCAAAATCACCCTATTCCCACTATTTCAAGAGTTGTAGATTCACATTTTTGAAATTTTGCTGATACTTTTTTATTTTGTCAAAGTATAACATACATAGAAAAGTGTTCAAATAACAAATATACAAACTTAAGAATTTTAACTGCATAAGCATGTGACCACTACCCAGATAAAAAATTACAACATTAATGGCACCCCAGATGCAGCCTCCATTCTCTGTTGCCATTCTAGTTGCTGGCTCCTCCTTCACCCAAAGTAGCCATGCCCCTGACATTTAATCTCATATATTAATTTTCCACATTTTTACTTTTATATAAATGAAATAACATAGTATATACTTTTCTGTCTGAATTATTTCACTCCAAACTAGTATGCAAAATTTATCCATGTAATTGCATAAAGTTCATTTATGTCCTAGTAGTAGAGCAACATTTTCATAGAATTGTCAAACTTTTTTTTTATCTCAGGACCTGTTACCCTCTTAAAAATAATTGAGGACTCAGAAGAGCTGTTGTCTAGATAGAATGTATCTGTTGATCTTACCATATTAGAAATTAAAACAGAATTTTTATTTTTACTTTTTTCAGACCATGCATTTTCTTTATTTTTTTAATTGTATTTTTCCATTTCCATTTAGTCCCCTGTAATTAAAAAATAAAAATACTTGTTGTTTGTTACTTTGTTTATGATGGCCATTCTGACTGCTGTGAAGTGGTATCTCATTGTGGTTGTAATTTGCATCTCTCTGATAGCCAGCGATATTGAGCATCTTTTCATGTGTCTCTGGATCCTCTGTATGTCCTCCTTGGAGATGTGTCTGCTCAAGTCCTTTGCCCATTTTTTAATTGGGTTGCTTGTCTTCTTAGTGTGGAGTTGTGTAAGTTCTTTATATGTTTTGGAGATTAAACCCTTGTCTGAGATATCACTGGTATATATGTTTTCCCGTACAGCCAGTTCTCTTTTTATTTTAATACTGGTTTCTCTAGCTGTGCAGAGAACAGGCTAACAGTCACCAGAGGGGAGAGGGGAGTGAATTTCAGGGGAAAAGAGGAAGGGTTTAGAGCAACAAGTATAAAAGACACATGGACAAAAACTAGGGGGGGTGGAAATAGGAGGGAGGTGGGGAGGGCTGGGGCTGTGGGCTGGGATGGGAGTAAAAGACAGAAAACTGTACAAGAACAACAATTGAAATTTTTAAAAAAGATATGCAGTATAAGTAAAGATTAAATAAATAAGTAAATAAATAAATTATTAATTCAATGTCCTTAACAGTGATCAGGCTATTCCAATGATCGATTTTATATTGGGTAAGTTGAGGTAATTTGTGTTTTGTTAACAATTTGTCCATTTTTATCTAAATAAGTTGTAATATTTATGCATGTACAGTTGTTTGTACAGTTCCCTTGTTATCTTTTTTGATGTCTGCAGGATCTGTAGTGAGAGCCTCTATTTCATTCTTGAATTTGGGAATTTGTGTCTTCTCTGTTTTTCTTTGTCAGTGTTCCTACAGGTTTGTAAATTTTATCAATCTTTTCAAAGAATCAACTTTTTTTAATGATTTACTCATGTTCATCTCTTAAATTTCATGGATTTCTTCTCTTTGTAATTTCCTTTCTTTTGCTTGCCTTGGGTTTATTTTTCTCTTTTTTTCTAATTTCTTGAGTGGGAGTTTAGATTCTTGATTTGAGAACTTTACTTTTTCTTTTTCATTAGAGGCTCTATGACACAAAGATTTTACAGTTACTTCATTTAAATTTTTTAAAATTACAAAAAATTTCATTTTTTAAAGGTAAAATTGTCTATAAGATGCACAGCTTGATATCTTTTTGTGCTAGAACCATTTTAATATAATCATATGTATCTGTCAAATCCAGGGAAAAATTTAGGCATATATAACTTTTTCAGTTAATATATGCAAGCATAAACAACAACAATCTCAGTTTTTAAATTCATTAGGGTCAGAGAAATTGACCAATGTCTTTTTTACTGCTAGGTTGTCTAACAGTAAATTACAGATGAATTAGTGTCCTTTTGTTTCTCTTCTCTCACTCTACTTGTCCAGAGACATTTTGTTGTCAAGTTTCAGAGCAGCTCACCTCCAGCCAAAGTTAATCTTTTTAGATAAATACTCAGTTGCTCTGAATTTTGCTTATAATTATACCCTATTTAATCACAGAGGAACCTCTGCAGTGGTGGAGTTCAAAGTTGCATGCAATAACAGGAAATCACAGTTTTGAGGTCTAGCACAGATTAAAAACCACAGATGTGCTAGTTATGTAAGACACAGCTGAATATTTTGATGCACATATACATTGCAAAATAATCACCACAGCCAAGGCAATGAACATATCCATTACCTCACATAGTTACCTTTTTTTTTGTAAGGGCACCACTTAATATCTCCCTTCTTAGCAAATTTCAAGTATATATTACAATATATTTTAATTTCCATTTTGATTTCTTCTTTGACCCATGGGTTACTTAGACTATTATTGCTTAATTTCTAAATATTTGGGGATTTTCTTTTTGATATTTACTTAGAGCTTTATGCCACCATGTTCAGAAAAAAATATAGTTTTAGTTATTTGCAATTATCTTAAACTTGCTTCATGTTTCATCATATGGTAAGTTTTAGTAGTGATTCCATTGTATAGTCTTCAATTTTTGATTTTCTGCATTTTGTTTTAATTGATTAGGTCGTTTGCTTATTATGTGCTTCAAATATTCTACATCTCTACCTTTCTTGTTAGATTACTCTATTTAGTTACTGAGAAATGAATTACCATCTTCCTGTCTTATTATACATTTGTTTCTCCATTTAGTTCTGTTATTTTTACACTGTATATATTTTGAAGCTCAGTCCTTAGATGTTTCACATTTGGAACTTACACTTCCCTGGTTGGTGTACTGACCCTTTTATCAATATGAAACATCCTTCTTTTTGTCTAGTAAAAATTCTTGAAATATGACTACTTTATAAAAAGATTTGTATAGTTTCACCAAATTTCTTTTGGTGGGTGTTTAAACAGTTCACCTTTTTCAACCTTGTACTTTCTTTGTTTTTATTATTATTATTATTTATTTATTTAAATTCTTGGTCTTGTACAGTTTTCTGTCTTTTACTTCCAACCCAGCCCTCTGCCCCAGCCCTCCCCACCTCCCTCCCATTTCCACCCCCCTATTTTTTATCCATATATCCTTTATACTTGTTCCTGTAAACCGTTCCCCTTTTCCCCTGAAATTCCCTCCCCTCTCCTCTCTGGTGACTCTCAATCTGTGCTCAATTTCATTGTCTTTGGTTATATTATGCTTGTTTGTTTGTTTTCTTGATTAGGTTCCTGTTAAAGGTGGGATCATATGGTATTTGACTTTCACTGCCTAGCTTATTTCACTTAGCATGTTGCTCTCCAGTTCCATCCATGCTCTCGAGAAGGGTAGGAGCTCCTCCTTTCTTTCTGCTGCATAGAATTCCATTGTGTAAAAGTATCATAGTTTTTTGATCCATTCATTTACTGATGGGTACCTAGGTTGCTTCCACCATTTGGCTATTGTAAAGTGTGCTGCTATGAACATTGGGGTGCATAGGTTCTTTTGGATTTGTGTTTCAGGGTTCTTAGGATATAATCCTAGCAGTGGAATTGCTGGGTCAAAAGGTAGATCCATTTTTAGTTTTCCTAGAAAATTCCATACTGTTTTCCATAGTGGTTGTACCAGTCGACAATCCCACCAACAGTGCACTAGGGTCCCCTTTTCTCCACACCCTCTCCAACACTTATTGGTTGTTGCTTTGCTTATGATGGACATTCTGACTGGTGTGAAGTGGTATCTCATTGTGGTTTTAATTTGCATCTCTCTGATAGCTAGTGATACTGAACATCTTTTCATGTGTCTCTGGATCCTCTGTCTGTCCTCCTTGGAGAGGTGTCTGTTCAATCCTTCGCCAATTTTTTAATTGGGTTGCTTGTCTTCTTAGAATGTAGTCCTGTAAGTTCTTTATATATCTTGGAGATTAAACCCTTGTCTGAGATATCATTGGAAAATATGTTTTCCCATATAGCCAGTTCTCTTTTTATTTTAATACTGTTTTCTTTAGCCATGTAGAAGCTTTTTATTTTGATGAGATCCCATTTGTTTATTTTTTCCTTTATATCCATTGTTTTAGGGAACATATCAGAAAAATGTTGCTGCATGAAATATCTGAGATTTTCCTGCCTTTGTTCTCCTCTAGGACTTCAATGGTGTCATGGCTTATATTTAAATCTTTTACCCATCTTGAATTTATTTTTGTGTATGGTGTAAGTTTGTGGTCAAGTTTCATTTCTTTGCATGTAGCTGTCCAGTTCTCCCAACACCACTTGTTGAAGAGGCTATTTTTACTCCATTTTATGTTGCTGTCCCCTTTGTCAAATATTAATTCACTATAGAGACTTGGGTTTATTTCTGGGCTCTCTGTTCTGTTCCACTGGTCCATGTGCCTGTTTTTATGCCAGTACCAGGCTGTTTTTATTATAGTGGCCTTGTAATACAGTTTAGTATCAGGTATTGTGATCCTTCCTACTTTGCTCTTCTTTCTCAAAATTGTTGCAGCTATTTGGGGTTGTTTCTGGTTCCATATAAATTTTTGAAGTGTTTGTTCTACGTCTGTGAAATATGCCATTGGCACTTTAATAGGTATTGCACTGAATTTGTAAATTTCTTTGGGGAGTATGGACATCTTGATGATGTTGGTTCTCCCAATTCGTGAACATGGTATATGTTTCCATTTGTTTGTGTCTTCCTTGATTTATTTCTTCAATGTTGTGTAGTTTTCTGCATATAGGTCTTTTACCACCTTGGTTAGGTTTATTCCTAGGTATTTTATTTTTCTTTTTGCTATAATGAATGGGATTTTTTTTTTCTTGATTTCTGCTTCTGCTGTTTCATTGTTGGTATACAAAAGTGCTTTTGATTTCTGGATATTGACTTTGTATCCTGTTGTTTGGCCAAATTCATTTATTAGGTCGAGCAGCTTTTGGGCCGAGTCTATAGGATTTTCTATGTACAACATTATGTCATCTGCAAACAATGATAGTTTTGTTTCCTCCATTCCAATTTGGATGCCTTTTATTACCTTTTCTTGTCTAATTGCTGTGGCTAGGACTTCCAATACTCTATTGAATAGAAGTGGTGTCTTGTTCCTGATCTTAGTGGAAAAGATTTTAGTCTTTGCCCATTGAGTATGATGTTGGCTATAGGCCTCTTATATATGGCTTTTATTATGTTGAGGAATGCTGCCTCTGTTCCCACTTTACTGAGTGTTTTTATCATAAATGGGTGTTGGACCTTAACGCATGCTTTTTCCTCATCTATTGATATGATCCTGTGATTTCTGTCTTTACTTTGGTTTATGTGATATATTACATTTACTGATTTGTGAATGTTGAACCATCCTTGCATCCTGGGGATGAATCCCACTTGGTCATGGTGTATGATCTTTTTAATGTATTGTTGGATGTGTTTTGACAATATTTTGTTAAGGATTTTAGCATCTGTGTTCATCAACAATATTGGCCTGAAGTTTTCTTTCTTTGTTGTGTCTTTATCTATTTGGGGGATTAGGATGATGCTGTCTTCATAAAAAGAGTTTGCGAGTCTTCCATCATTTTGGATTTTTTTGAATAGTCTGTGAAGGATAGGGGTTAGCTCTTCCTTAAACACTTTGTAGAATTCTCCTGTGAAACCATCTGGTCCAGGGCTTTTGTGTGTTGGGAGTTTTTTTATTATTGCTTCAATTTCATCAGCTGTTATTGGTCTGTTCAGGCCTTCTGCTTCTTCTTCATTGAGTTTTGTATGATTATGTTTTTCTAGAAGTTTGTCCATTTCACCTAGGTTTTCAAATTTCTTGGCATACAGCTCTTCATAGTAATTTCTTACAATCTTTTGTATTTCTGTGGTGTCAGTTGTAATCTCTCCTCTTTCATTTCTGATTGTGTTTATTTGGGTCCTCTCTCTTTTTTTCTTGATGAGCCTGCTTAAAGGCTTGTCAATTTTGCTTATCTTTTCAAGGAACCAGCTCCTGAATTCATTGATCCTTAGAATTGTGCTTTTAGTTTCTATGTCATTTAGTTCTGCTCTGATCTTGATTATTTCCTTCCTCCTATTTGCTCTGGGCTGTCTTTGCTGTTCTTTGAGTTCTTATAGGTTTAGGGTTAGGTTGTTCATTTGAAATATTTCTACGTTTTTAGGTAAGCCTGTATCACCACGAACTTCCCACTCAGGACTTCCTTTGCAGAGCCCATAAGTTTTAGGTTGTTCTAAATTCATTTTCATTTGTTTCCAGAAACTGTTTGATTTCTTCCTTGATCTCATTCTTGACCCATTCATTGTTTAATAGCATGGTAATCAATTTCCATGAGTTTAAGTGTTTTTGAGTTTTCCCCTTGGAGTTGGTTTCTAGTTTCAGTCCCTTGTGGTCAGAGAAAATGCATGGTATGATTTCAATTTTTTTGAATTTATTGAGGCATGTTTTGTGTCCTATCATGTGGTCTATCTTTGAAAATGTTCCATGTACATTTGAAAAGAATGTGCATTTAGTTTCTTTGGGATGAATGGCTCTATATGTATCAGTTAAGTCCATTTCATCTGGAGTGTTGTTCAATGCCACAGTATCTTTGTTGATATTTTGTTTGGAAGATCTGTCCATTTTTGACAGTGGGATGTAAAAATCCCCAACTATAATTGTGTTGCTGTCAATATATTTCTTGAAGTACTCCAAGATTTTCTTTATGTATTTAGGTGCTCCTATGTTGGGTGCATATATATTTACAATGTTTATGTCTTCTTGGTGGATTCTTTCCTTGAGTATTATGAGGTCACCTTCTGGATCTCTGTTTATGGCCCTTCTTTTAAAGTCTATTTTAACTGACATGAGTATTGCTACCCCTGCATTTTTTTTTCCTGTCCATTTGCTTGGAAAATTTGTTTCCATCCCTACACTTTGAGTCTGTGTAGGTCTTTTGTCCTGAGGTGGGTCTCTTGTAGGCAGCATATGTTTGGGTCATGCTTTCTTATCCATTCAGCTATTCTATGTCTTTTGATTGGAGCATTTAATCCATTTACATTTAAGGTTGTTATTGATAGGTACTGATTCATTGCCATTTTTGTACCTGTGTTCCTCTCTCTCTCTCCTCTCTTTTCCTTCCTTTCTTTAAAGCAGTCCCTTTTCGCGTCTCTTGCAGAACTAGTTTGGTGGAGGTGTATTCTTTTAGACTTCTTTTGTCTGGGAAGCTCCTTATTTGGCCTTCTATCTTGATTGAAAGCCATGCTGGGTAAAGTAGTGTTGGTTGCAGGCCTTTGGTTCTCATTACTTGGAATATTTCTCGCCATTCTCCTCTAGCTTGGAGCGTTTCCATTGAGAAGTCAGCTGCTAACCTTATCGGGGCTCCATTGTATGTTACTTCCTTTTTCTCCCTTGCTGCCTTTAAGATTCTCTCTTTGTCTTGGAATTTTGTCATTTTAATTATGATGTGTCTTGAAGTGGGCCTCTTTGGGTTCCTCTTGATTGAGACTCTCTGTGTTTCCTGGATTTGTATAACTTTTTCTTTCATCAAATTAGAGAAGTTTTCCATCATTACTTTTTCAAATGGGTTTTCTATTCCTTGTTCTTTTTCTTCTCCTTCTGGTAACCCTATTATATGGATATTATTTCGTTTCATATTGTGTTGCATTTCTCTTAATCCCTCTTCATTCTTTTTGAGCCTCTTTTCCTTTTCTTGATCTTTCTGGGTGTTGTTTTCTACTTTGTCCTCCAACTTGCTGATCCTATCTTCTGCTTCATCGATTCTGCTTTTCATTCCTTCCACTGTGTTCTTCAGTTCAGAAATTGTGTTCTTCATTTCCTCTTGGCCCTTGTTGATAGTTTCTATTTCCTTTTTCATGTTGATATAGTTTGCAGTGAGTTCATTGTAGCTTCCCTGTAGTTTCTGGTAGCTCATCGAAAGCTCATGGAACTTCCTAACAACCATTGCTTTGAACTCAAAATCTGATAGTTGAATTGCCTCTGTTTCATTTAGCATTCTTTCTGCGGCTTCTTCCTTTCCTTTCATTTGGGGATTGTTTCTTTGTCTTCCCATTGTTTGTGAGACTCTTATTGTCAGCCTCAGTTTGTTAAATTGATCTGTTCTGGCTCCCTGGGTTTATCTTGTGAACTTCTGTGGTAGAATACCTGTGAGATTTAGTGGAGCAGTCTCCTTTGGGTATCCTCATGTTTACAGCTTCCACTGTTTCAGTTGTTGGGATGTTCCCTTTTTGGTTCCAACTTTGTTTTTTCACAGTTCCAGTTTTTTTTTTGTTGTTGTTTGTTTGTTTGTCTCACCTTGGATCATGGGTGTGACCTCTTGGTCTTCCACAAAGACCCATCCTCCAGTTGCTTGGCTACCTCTGGTTGCAGAGTCACCTCCGGTTGCAGGGCTGCCCCCAGTCACAGGGCCTCCTCTGGTCCTAGAACCATCACTGTTCGCAGGGCCTCCTCCAGTCCCAGAGCCGTCCCTGGTCCCAGAGCTGCCCTTGGTCACAGGGCCTCCCCAGTTGCAGGGCCTCTTCCAGTCTTGGAGCCCACTTTCAACTTTCTATGTCCTTGTTTTTGTCAGGAGTTTTTTAGATGCAGTATTTACTAGGTTTTTGCTTTTTTACAAAGAATTTACTTTTAGTTTTAATTTGGATTTTTTATCATTTAATTACAGTTGTCCTCATTTACCGCCATTACTCTCCTCCACCCTACCTGCCCCCACATCCCACATTCAATCCTCCCCCCCACCCTGGTCCCATGTCTTTGTCCATGGGTCCTTTATACATGTTCCTTGATGAGGTTTTTTCTTTTGATCCAGTGTGACTATGTTTATCTTTTCTTTAGAGCATAGTCCATTTACATTTATTGTAATTAATGATATATTTAGTTCAAATCCATCTTAATGTTTATTTTCCATTTGTAATATTTATTGTTTGTTCCCTTTTTTCTCTTTCAACATATTATCAACTATTTTAAATTATTCCACTTCACTTCCACTATTATTAGCTGGATGTTACATATTCTTTTATTATGTTTTCAGTGGTTACTATAGAAATTCAACATATACATTTGCTTTATTAGCATCTAGTGTAAAGTATAAATTTTAAGTTCCCCCTTTAAAAAAATTTTTAAAGTTAGAATACTTTATTTCATTTACCCCACTCATCTTTTATTTTTTCAAGTATTTTGATTCCTAATTTTTTCAAATTCCATAAGAATTTATTGTTGTTATTATTATTTTCCAATAGCTAATATTCACTTACATATGCTAACATATTTATTATTTCCATAGCTTTTTATTCATTCCAAAATTTTGTGCTTCAGTATGAAATCATTTTCATTCTACCTAAAAAGCTCTTTAGTGTTTCAATTCATGTAGTACTGTTGGTGATGCATTCTCCCAGTATTATTCAATGGAAATGTTTTAGTTTTGAAAGATTTTTAATAAATAGAGAATTTAAGTTTGACAGATATTTTCTGTCAGGACATGAACATGTTTCACTGTCTTCTGGATTGTACTATTCTTATTGTTCATTTTAAAAAGATAATATGACTGTTTTCCTCGTGTTTTTCAAAATTTTAACCATTTTTGTAGTTTTACTATGATGGGCTTATATGTGGTTTTTTAAATATTTTTCTTCTTTTAGGTTTGTAGGGTTTGTCAAATCTGTGGCTATGGTCTTTCCCTATTTCAAAAAATTCTCATTAACTTTTCATATTGTTTTTGATCTTGTCTTTCTCACCTAACCTTTTGAGACTCCATTCCACATTAACTAGATGCTTTCTCCAAAATACACATGTATTAAACTATGTCTATCTTTTTTATATTTCCCATACTTTTATCTCATTGTATTTTAGCAAGGATATTTCTTCAAGTTTATTCATCCCCTATTCTGTTACACTTACCTATAGAGGTTCTTATTTCATTTAATCCATTTTACAAATTTATAATTTTTATTTGGTTATGTTTTACAGATTGTGTGTCTCTTGAAAAATTCTTCATATTGCATTTTGCGCCATATTTCTTGCATTATTTTAAGGCTGAGGTCTGATAACTCTAATATCTGTTTACATGTGGGCATAATTTTATTGTTTATTTTTCTATTGGTCATTTTTATGGGCCTATCTAGTAATTTCTACTCAACTGTTGAGCCTCTTGAATGAAAATTCTCTATTAGAAGCTCAGATGATGTGATCTTTATCCAAAGAGAACTTCCTTTGTCTTTTGGAATGTATTTGCAGTAGGGGTGATCACCATAATATACTCAGAGGTTGAGGTCTTAGAAATTGGGTTTCATCGTTGTAAGGACTGGTCTGTTTCCAGTCTGCCCTGATCCCTATGGTGCTGCCCTTTAGAGATCCCACCTTAAAGCCCAATTCCTGCTGGTTTCTACAAACTGAAACTACTGAAAGCTTTACTTATTTTCTTAGCCTCTCACCCCCACACGGCTCATGAATTGGCAATTCCTTAAAGGGGAACATCAGTGTAGAAAGCTAGGCTTATTTTTCTTTATTGTCTTATTTTGGGCTCCTGTTCCATTATGTTCTGGGTGCCTTGGTGAGTCTGAACTCCAATTTTTGTCTCCTTAGCCACTTGAGACTTTCAAAAGCTCTGTTAAGCTTCCCTGCTTCCTCTCCACCACTTGCTGTTTAGCTTTTCAGCCTCTTGTGGTATTTTCAAACATGTAAATATCTCAAGGGAAAATAAAAAAGCACCGATATTAGGCATTGAGAACATCTCAGAGAGGTTTTTCTTCTCTCCAGTATCTTGGCTCCTTAAATCTTGTCTCTCTTGATAGTTCTCTACTGTCCTAAAGAAGATAATTCAAATCCAGTTTTCTAGTTTTTGTTGGGAGGAAGATTTATCACTATAAGCTGGAAGTGGAAGTAACACACAAACATGTATGTATGTTTGTGAGTGTATCAGCATAGGTGAAGTCTTTATTCATGAGGTTGTGATTAGTTTAACTAACAAATTCTGTGTTATTTACTTTGGTAATTGGTTGAGTAGAGAAGTTCTTATCTAAAAGCAACTATTATTAAGCTGTGACTTGGCTCTGTTTTCTAGGATTTTGTGTCATGTATTGAAAACTACAGAAGAAGAGGACAAGAGCTCTATGCATATTTATACAAAGATCATATACAGGTAAAAAAACAAAACAGGTCCTTTCTCTATACAATAGGCTGGAAGCTTCCCTGAATCTGAAATAAAGAGTCAGCAGGGCCTTTGGCTTAAGTTCTAGACTGCTTAACTCAATCACGAAGTCAGTTCAACTTGCATGAACTGTGGAAGGGGTTTGAATCCATATTGTCAGCAACTGAGGAGACAGGTAATGTGTCTATCCACTCATGTACTCACAGTGTCTCAGACCCCTTTGCTAGGAGCTAGGGCCACATTTGTAAACACAGCAGACATGGGCCTCACTCTCAGATAGCTTTATAAAAAGGAGAAATATACATTAAATAACTGCAGAAATAAATAAATCATTATAACTTGTGATGAACAATAGACACAGGAAGTACAGGTACAATGAGAGATCACAACAGGGGAAAGAATTTAATTCGGGCAGATCAGAAGTTCTCTCAAAGGAGGTAATCTGTAAGTTGAGATCTGAAGAAGGAGAAATATGGGCTAAAGTGTTTCTGAAGTAATTTTGGCTAAGGGGAGGGCATGCATGAAGGTCCTGGGTGAGGAAAAAGCTGAATGTCATCAATTAACTGGAAAGAAGAGAAATGACTGTCTGACCTGAGCTGGGCAAGGCGAGGGTGAGGCAGGCTGGGAGCAGCCAATGCTTGTCACTGCATTAGGAATTCTGCTTTTTTTTAAGTGCAGTGGGTTGCCACCAATGAGGGCAGGTTTAGATATTTAAAATACCTCTCTAGGCATGATATTTCTGCAATCTAGGTAAAGAGCACTGGCTGTGAAGCCAATGAGACTGCTGTTTAAATCTTGGGTCTGCTTCTACATAAGCCTGCAGTCTGAGCCTCAGGCTCCTGATCTTTAAGATGGGCTGATACTTCCTGTAAAGGTTAAAGAACAATTATAAAGCACCTAGACAGTGGCTGGCAAGAAATGTCCCACATGTGGTAATGGAATGGCTAAGAAGTTATTTTTAATTATTTTTGTTGTTAAACTTTAAAAAAAATGATTGCTAATAATAGAACACAACACATAGAATTAGAACCTTATAGATTATATTATTTACTTTATAGTTTCTCTATTCAAAGCTTGTGCTAGGTCTAAGAATGACAAAGATTATAATGGTACCGCTCTATATTGAGGGTTCTTAAAACTTAATAAGCAGACAAAGTGAAATAACCACAAACAGGGTGATGAGGCTAATACTAGGATGTTCTGTCTGCTCTTAGAAGAGAAACAGTGGGGTGTGAGGAGACATTAGGGGTATTGGGGTGGGGTGAGGGGTCAAGGAATGGTGAAACAGTGGTGCCCAAGGGCAGGGGAAACAAAATAGGCTTTGATCAGTTTAAGCCAAGTAACATGGTCTGATTCCCGCCCCATAAGCTCCTTCGGGAGTCCACCACACGCCCTGAGAATAGGGGTTAATGAGATGTGCAGCCTGCACTGCAGGAACGCAGTCTGGCAGCACAGCCCCCAGGCTATCTTATGAGTTTGCAGATTGTCAGACATGTCAGGGGTGGGAGAGCAGTTTTGGGGTGTCAAGTGCATGTGGGAAGGGCAGACCTCAGCAGAGTCTCCAAGCCAAGAAAGAAAAGATCCGGCTTTCTAGAAAGTGGCCTTGCTTATTTTTATCAGCAAGCCTGACTGGGGTTTGGAGAGTCAAGAAAGATGCACAGAGTTTCACTGTTGAGTGAGGGATACTCAAGAAAGTCAGCATTCAGAGGCTAATCCATAAGGATACTTTCCAAGTATTTAAATATTTCAGACAGATTGTTTCCATGTTTAAAGGAACACAGAAACAATCATTGTCTGCTAGAGATACCGAGGTCTAGAGCAATCACCCAAATTTTTTTACAGGCAACATTTTCCTAATGCAGGGCCCACTTCACTTCCAGCAAAGTCAATTCCAGATTCTAGAAAGAAATCAGGTTTGTCTAGCTTACTGTGTTCTTCAAGTACTGCTTCTTGCAGGTGCATTCAGTGAAGTTCTCCCAAGAGGGTGATGATAATGAGACTCAGGGGCCTCAGCTCACAGGGGTCTCAGTCATAGATTGGGCAAAACTTCTCTAACATGGCATTTTACCCACAACTAAGAAGTCATTGGAGATGGTGGGAGCCCACAGCAAGACAAAATAACATGATCAGTACTCAGTGCTCTGGAAGTTAACCCAAGCATCATTGTGCCCCATCATTCTATCACCAGCAAATTGAGCAATTCTTATATTTAATCTCCCAAATTTCTCTTTGCTCTCAAAGTCCTGGCAAAAACAGCTGCCTGTCCTCTGGCTGTGCTCAGAGTTGCCTTTTCAAATTCTATTTGTTCCCTTCTCTATGGTCCAGATGCTCTGGTTCTACCCTGTTATGCACACAGACCATCCTTTCTTATATCAAGTCCTCATTGTAATTTATAGAAATGCCTCCTCATGCCTATACTGTTTTTATAACACTGCAATCTTTACTGGTTAAAGCTCATTGCTAGATGCCTTCCACCCCAGAAATGGACTTTCTCTCAGTAGTGGGGTGCACTGTGCTGTTGCACTCTATTCTGAGCTCTCTAGGGGCCAATAGGCGGTTGCTACTTCTTGCTCAGTGTCTATATGTCCATTAAGTTTTGTCACAGCTCTATCAGATACAAATATTAGAAAGTCAACTCAAACTGACTCAGACAACAAATGAAATGTTTTGTGCTATTAAAATGTCCAGGGAAAGTACAGCCCTCAGGGTCTAGGCATACAAGCCCCACTCTAAGGAATCTGTCTACTCTTTCTCCCTTTCTCTTCTCTCTCCTACATGCACACACATTTACATAAATACACAGAAATTTATATGTTACTAATGCTTTTGAGGCACTAGAGCACATGAATGAGAGGGCATGTAAGTGTGAAGGGAACTCATGTTCTACTCCTTGGGCTGCACATCCTAGAATGAGGCAGTGTTCATGGGGAACCATTTTCTAACTTGTATAAAGTCACTGTCTCCTTGCCAAGTTGCAAGGCTGTATGCTGTATCTGTCTGAGGGGGCACTTTTCCTGATGTACATAAAGGTGTCCTAGGACTGTGGTGAGTGGCCTGGATATGTATCTGCACATCTACCTCTCTGCACTGTCTCCTCTGTATGGGCTCTGGAGCACCATTTCCACCCTGGGGAATGATGCACAACAGTCCATCAATAACCACACAGTACCACTTAGATTTCCCAGTCTTAGGTGACACATTAAACCCCAAAGTCAGGGCTAGAGTCAACCCTACCAAAACACCAGAGACTGAAAGCAGGGAAGGTCAACTAGAAGAAAGTCTCAATGATGCTATCCAAGAGTTTCTTTTCAGCCAAAAATCATAGCTGCCTTTAACATGCCAGAACCCCCTGCCTTTGAGTATCTGGGGTGGCACTGGGCCCACTCCAGTTTTGAACTGAAAGAGGACCTTGCATTGCGCATAAGCATGGGCATGACAGAGCACTTTGCAGGTGTGGGAACTCAAAGCTTTTGCTATTTAATCACCTCATGTCCTCTGCCCCAGGACTACATGAAGCTTTTTATTGTGGTTGAGTAGTCATTCATCTCTGAGGGGTCTCACTGCTGACACACAGCTGTGTGGCTGCAGGTACTCAAGACAACTCACTTTGCCTGTGATGAAGACTTAGAGAGCCATGAATCACAATTACATTGGTGGAGCCTTGGGATGAAGAAGATGCTCCTAAAAGACTAATTTGAAGTCCAGGGTGGACAGCCAGTAGCTCAGGGTTGTTCATAATCTATGAAACTCAGTATGTTACTGCAAACACAGCAAAAATTTCCAGGGAGCTAAATTATTTTCCCCAAAGAAGTGTTCATTTCATATAATCAAATCCCTGTAAAAGGCTTTGCATAGTCATTATTTTTCTAGAGTTCCTTATTAAGCAGTTGGAGTACAGTGTAAAATGCTGTAATTGTTTTGGATATTAATGTAAGAACTGTGGATAAACAAAATAATCTTGTTTCAAAATAGGATTTAGTCAATTCACATTAATACTAACTCCTTAAACTGGGTGAGGCACCACATAAAACTCTTGATTTATTGCTTATATAACCCCGCAGTTTTATTATTATGGTGATAATATTAACTAAATTTGACTGATGGGAAGCTAAAAGTCCTTCAGGTTAAATAGCTCATGAATGGTAAAAACATGGTGACAACCCAGGTTCATCTGATGCCAAAGACCATGTTCTACCCACTATACTATCTTTTATATTTTCATGCAAATTTTCAAGCTCTGAGAATAATTGACCTGTTCAAAATGGTCTTTGAAGTAATACTGGCAGAAACCATGAGTTAATAAAATGAAACTAGGCTCCCAGGAAAAGAATCTAGTCCACAGGCTCAAGCAAAGTCTTTGGAATTAGAAAGCTGGGTTTAAATTTCAGCTCAGTCACCTGGTGGCTCTTAGAGAAATCACTTCTCCTGTCCTAGACTTGGTTTCCTTAAGCCAAGGAAATTTCTACTATGAGGATAATAGAAATCTTACATGTGTAAGTTTCACTCATGGAACCACTGAGTGGAGGAAATGAGATAGAATAGATGAGGGGATCAACTTAACACATGATAATTTGTTTCTTTCAGTTTTTTAATTTGTTCTTTTCTTTTTTTACATTAAGTTTATGCCACCTGTGCTTCTTGTTTCAACTTTCAGTTTCTGAAAAATTAAAATTAAAGTTTAGGGCAAATGTCATAAAATATTTGCATAATTGCAAAAGTTTGCCCTGTAAGCAAAGTTGATTCAACTGCCCAAACTGAATTGAAATGTTTCCTTGACAGGTGATGCATGAAACGTAAATGTGGCATACAAAAGCAGTTTAAGGGTGTTGATGTAAAGGTTTCAGTTATACTCTAGCAGAAAGTGTGATAGTCAAGTGTCACAGGCACAAACCATGAGGATTTCATTAACATTAAAGATTTTAGCTTCTGAGAACATTCCAGAATCCTTGAACATTCTGGAAACATGTATTAGGATTTAAAAGATCCTTCAGTATCATCCAAGCCAAACCTCTCATTTCACATTTGGAGATGTCCAGGGACAGAAATAACTTGCTCAACTAAACCCATTGCAGACTAGTCTGCTAACTCCTACCATAGGGCCATGCCAGAGGACCAAAAGAAGTATTTTTAGCATCCTTTTGGAAGAGTAGGGGTGTGGTAAAATTTCCTGTCCATTTTGAATTGTACGGGCTAGGTGAAATTCTGTATCTTTTTAATAACATAGATGTCTAATCCACTTTGATGATTAGCAGCAGGATCTTTGGGACCTGTCACTCTCTGCTCAACATCCAGCAGTCACATGGCTCTGAATTCTAAAGGGCTGATGGTTTTTTCCCTCCCTTCTCCAGGATTAACTGTTCTCAAAACTGAGAAACCATTTTTTTCTCTGGGCTAGGTCTTGGATATACTACACATTCTCAGGGTACTTGGGGATGCCTATTAGGGCCAGTTTTCTCAGACAATTGTGAGGGACTTGGTCTGTTTACCCCAAGAAGTTTGGAGTCAGGCTTGTGGGTGAAATGTCCAGGGGTTACACTGCACTTCTGTTTTCCAGAGGCGGAGATGTGGCAACATCAAGGCAGCCAAAGCCTGGGCCCAGATCGAGGAACAGCTTTTTGGGGAGTTGGGCTTGTGGCGCCATCCAGCAGAAGCCACACCCTGTTCCCGGTGGGAACTGGACTGGAGAGAAGGACCTGCTCGCATGAGGAAGCGCCTCAGATGCTTATCTCCATTGGAGGCCCTTAGTGCAGAAAGCCTCAAGGTAAGAGCTCCATGCAGCAAGGCAATGATGCTTCAGTGCAGGAAGAGTCGGGTACAGTCTCCTTAGCTTTTCCATCTCATTTTGTTTTTTTCATCAGGACTCTTCCCAGTATGCTTTGCAAGAGCTTTGGTATGGACAGGTCACAGAGAAAATGTGTGTAGTTAAGGCAGGATTGCCCTGATTTATTCCTGAGGCTATTTAACAGAAAAAAAAGAATCACTTACCCTCCCAGGTAACAGAGGAGGATGCTGTAACCACAGCTTAAATGAATGAACCAACAAGTGAGTAAATGAATAGGTGAATGGTTCATATCTATACCACTGACCTAGACCACACTGACATCTGGAAAATTCCAGTGGAATAACCTGATTGACATTGTTGGGAAAGAGCCACGTGATGATCACGGTCAGCTTGCATCAGTTACTTGTTGCAGAGCAGTCATGACCAGCACTGCTCTGGGCATAATTGCACAAGCAAATCTGGTAGCTAGTTTACAGTGGGACCATCTTGAATTCAGCTATTTCTGCAAGCTCGAGTCAGTGACCCACTTAGTTTGAATGACATTGAAGCTGTACTGAATCCCTAAGCAATGGAATCTGGGCAGACCTCAGGGACTTGCTGTAATGAACTTTGTCATCAGACTCACATTTTTGCCTTTTAAAGAACTGGGAACCAGTTGGATTGGTAGTAGATATAGAAAAATCTGTTAATAGCTTTTTATTTCTTCATTGAACAATTCCCAATTTAAGAAAATCTAAAAGCCAGCCTTCCAAACACTGGAACGCAAGACAATGTTGTGTCTATTTTCTAGTCTGTAACATCAGAATCTTTTATCCACATTAAATCCTTTATAAAACCTAATGGGAACATTGTAATTCATTTATTCAGTGGACACTTGAAATTTGAATGTATTGTCAATGAACATCTTGTGGTATATAGTATGTTTCCCTTAATATATTTCTTTGGAAATGAAGGCAGGAGAAATAAGTAGCCCACACATTGTGCTGGTGACCAAGTGAGAGGTTGGCTGCAAAGCCAAGTCTGTCCCTGACCCCTCTCCAGGGTGGTCCACACCACAGATCCAGGATGCTATCTAATCTCATTTTGGCATCATTTTTGATGATTACTATAATTCTACTTAATGGAAGATTGTGGGTTTTTCCCCTTTGACTCAAGAACATTAATACTTGCATTTTATTGTGGTCCTTTAATATTTAGCATTTTCTCTCCTGGCGTCTGAGTCTGAAGTATGTGATTTATTTGAAACAGTCACATGCATGTGTATGTGAATTTGTAGAACGAGGGGCTGCATATTGGTAGTACCCAGAACTTAATTTCTCTTTTCTCTGGTTTTATTTCAGGAAAACCAAGAGAGAAATGGTGATATTTCTCAAACAAATGCTGAAAACAAAGGTACTCAGTTTATCAATTTACCTATTTTTATTTAAAAATTAAACCAATTATTGGTTTTATTTAATATCTCATTAAAGACATAAAATTAATATTTTGGAGGAAGAAAATATTGCAGGTCTAGAGCACATAGTGCTAAGACTCTTTTCATTACTATGCTCCCCAGAATTAAGAAATCTACTCCAGGCCCCAGAACTCCTTTAGGGGGAGAATTTTATATAAAACTGAAACAATAATTTTTTTTTCAGGGAAACTATCTTGTTAATTTGCTGTGTCAGGGAAACCTGAAAAGTGCCCCAAATAGTACAAATACATGTTCAATAGTATGTGATCCCAAAAACATAGGAGGAAAATAACAGACTGTTTTAGAGTAAAAATTGATAGAATAGATATTTAATAGTTCTTACACTGAACTCTCTGATTGTAAAAATTACAGATAAAATAGTCATTATTACAGTAGTCCCCCTTTATTCATGAGGAATACATTGTGAGACCATGCTATGTTTTTCCTCTATATTCACACCTTTGCACTTAAAGGAAGCACTCTGATGCTTTGGGATCATATTAAGTAAAATAAGCACAAGCACTGTGATACCTTGACAATCAATCTGAGAACTGAGGCACTACTAAATGACTAACAGATGGGTACTATACACAAATGTGGAGATGCTGGATGAAGGAAGAGTGCTTTCTGGATGGGATGGAGCAAGAACGCTGGAGTTTTCATTATGCTGCTTGGAACAACGCACAATTTAAAACTTATGAATTTTTTATTTATGGAATTTTCCATTTAATATTTTTGGACTGTGTTTAACTGCAGGGAACTGAAACTGAGGCAAGTGAAACCACAGTTAGGTTTAGTACTTCCAAGCATAAAAAATACTTTGAATCATATTTTATGTGTATACTTATGCTTTATTTGTATTATTTTCATGGAGAGGTTTGATTGAGTTGATTTGCTGAAAACTTGGGCTTCATTTTCAGAGGTCAATTTGTCAATAACACATTGATACACACAGACACACAGATATACACACTATATTTCAGGGTTGTGTGTTTCTACCAGACTCTGCCTTTTGCTTCAGGCACTCCCTATCTGTTACTTTCACTATATCCTAGGCTGCAGATAGTGTCATCGTTTTAACCAAATTACAGCTTCTTAGTGTTGATCATGTTGTCTCATTTAAGATCTTAGTACTGGATTTTCTTTTGATCTGGGTATCTTGCCAGTCTGTAGTATTTCCCTAAAGTGGGGATCCTAGGCTCTGAATCCCAGTTTGATTTGAGAGTCACACTGTGGCATAGGACTTATAATAACATTATAATATCCATTTGCTTCTCTTCTCTCCACCCCAAGGCCCTCAAATTACGATCAGAATGAGAATCTGCCTGCTTTCTCTTTCAGGGGAAGTGGCTACAGAGAGTGCAGTGGTAGAAAGTGTGTGCTGATTTTATTGAACTACAGTCAGGGACTGCTGAGTCCTCTGGTCCCTAAGGAACTCAATCAGTGGGGAAGAAAGGGCCTGTGGGTCTCCAACATGACTTCCTGCAGGAAAGCCTGCAGCAGACACTTTTGTTCATCCATATGTGAGAGGCCCAGGTGGGAATGAGGTCACAGAGGTGACCATCTTGGCTTAAAGAAAATGTCTGGTAACCCCTTGACTTCACAGTCATGTGCAATATGACTGCTCCAGGCAGATGGACCTCCAGGACAGGGTGGAGGAGTAGAATCTAGAAATCCATATAGGTATGTTCTTGCTGGCACTCAAACATCCATGCCCAGGAGTACATCCTTAGGAAATAAGTGTAGATGTGCACATGAATGACTGCAGCATAGTACATTCACCGAAGCACAGATACAGACACACAAACCATCTGTATCTCCAGAAAATAGGAGGTGGGCTAGGTGATTATAAATAAGCCACACAATAGAATATTGTTTTCAAAGAACTTCTCATGGAATGGGTAAGTGCTCATAATACAATCTTGAGTAAAATAATTAGAAAAAAACTATAAATGCAGTATAATTCCTATCATGTCAAAAATTACATATGTGTGTGCTTATACATATATTTACGGAAAAGATATCAGAAGTAAATAAACCAAATTGTAGATGGTGAAGAAAAACAGCCTAGAGTTGAAAAGCTCATACTCTGGACTCAGAGGGACTAAGATTCTGTCTCTATTACAGTAATCATAACACCTTGAGCAAAGTATTTAGCCACTTTCAATTTTCCCATTTGTAAACTGAGGATAGGTAGAATCCACAACTGGCAGGACTGGATGAAAAATGTCATTAAAAGTACCCAGCACAGAGAACATGCTTACTAGATGGGATCTGCTATTATTTACACTATCTCTGGGTACATGAATATTTGTTTTATTGCTCACAATTTTATGTTTTTTCCAAGTTTTTAAAAAATTGTACAATAAGAAGATAGTGCTTCCATAATTTGTTTTTTAAAAAATATTCTTTTCAAAGAGTGTACAAAGTGAAATTCAGATAAAGCAAACCCTGGTGGAGCAGCCAGGCCTGGGCACATCATCTGGAGGGAATGCACCCAAGAGTGTGCTGACCACACTACAGGGTTGGAGGGGTGGTGTCCACTTTCGGAAACAGTGAGGGACACACTGAGATGCACACCACTCATGTCTTCCCTGAAACCTTGCCATTCCTCACAACAATGCAGACCCAGACTGCATACCACCCGTTGTGGGGTCAAGTGACTCATGTCAAAACTGTGTCGCTTTATGCCACTACAGATGAGCTAACACCAAAAGAAGCCGAGAGCGAGAGAAGTGAGGTGGCAGCAGATTGCACCCAGCTTACCTTCTTCCCTGCCTTACATGAAAGTCAGCATTCTGAAGATTTCTTGGAACTGTGTTGGGAAAGACAAGTTATTTTGCAAGAACTTTTTGACCATGAAAAGGTAACGCAGCCCATCATGACTGTTCTTTCACGATAATCAGACATGAAAGAACTAAGCTTTCTTCACTCACATGGAAGGGGATAGCTCCCTGCACTATAAAAAAATCAATGTTCATGCTCCTGAATTTGTGTGCACAGGGTAGGCATGCAGATGGAACTACACACCCTGCCTCAAAGTATTTTAAAGGTGAAAGTCAAGCTAAGAAACAGTTAAGTGAAATATGCTCTAACCTTTATAATACCTGGAAGACCAGTTTTAAATGTAGAATTCTTGACCTCGTGGTTCGTCATCTTGGCTCCTGCCTGCAGCCTGACCACCCTGAAGGGTACAATGAGAAGATAGTGCTTCCATAAGTGCTCCCATCTTGAGAGGCTTTGGTGGGTGTGTTTGGACACCCTGATCCATATGTCCAAGTTGCTCCCATACCCTATACCTCTCAAGTCTTGGCATATAAGCATACTTCTGCCACTGTCAACCCTCAGAAGTGTGAACTTGGAGATAAAATGTGCAGGGCCAGGAGGTAGGCTAGAGCCATTAGCAGGGAAGTCTACATTTGGGATGCCTGGAGCTGGTTCACATCCCTTTGGTATGAGTGCAGGAGGGCCAGAGGGGTCTCCCTGAAGTGTGGGCCCAGCACAGGGCTCCTCTTTCCTAAGTGTGAGAAAGGTATGGAAATTGTGAAACACATGTCCTGAGTAGAACAGACCTGAGCTCAAATCCCAGAGTAGCCACATACTACATGGCATGTCACCTAACATTTGGGAGCCCTAATTTTTCTTATTTTCAGTACAGAATTTATACCAACCATATCACGAGATTCTTGTAAGGCTTAAATGGGATAAAGAGACTAGCTCAGAGCTAGACACATGTGAGGTTGCTCATTGAAAACTATTTCTTCTCTTTCCAAAGGTTGAGTGGTTTTAAGGGCTAGGTGGATTTCAGGGTCTTATCCATCAACTCTTCTGTACCAGATACAGGTGAAGGAGATGCCTCAGCAAAACAGAAATTCAGCAAGCCATGCAGGTGCCATACAGAGACAAGTGTGTGAGAGCTGAGGGCCTGTTGGGCCTCAGGGTGGATGTAAGTAGGTCTGAACTAAAGGCTACAGAGTAAGCAGCTTAGATTTCCAGGAGCAGGAGATAAGCTTAGAGAGCCTGTGATGAACATGAGCAAGGTGAAGAAAGTAAAGCATGTCCTTTCTAGGGGCAGCTTTCTTGGAGAGACTCTTGGAGGGTGTTAAGTTGGGACTTGCTCCTTCAAGGGGTTGGATAGAAGAGCTGGCTTAAAGTGAATTGGCCAAATGGATTGCTGCAAAATTTTCAGCAAGTTGCTTAGCTACTTTCAGATTTGGATAACAGTTCAAGCAACACGTCCTTCTTATACCTGCTTAACCCAAAGCTTTCAGGCATAGAGCATGTTGGCAGGTCTTCCTTGAGCCTTTCACCGTGTCTTTGCTCACACTGGTTCATCTAAGTGTGGTGCCCTTCCCACTGGACTCTCAGCATCTAACTCTCTGAAGCTTATATTTTTTAATTTTATTTTTCAATTACAGTTTACATTCAGTATTGTTTTGTATTGGTTTCAGGTGTATAACGTAGTGTTCAGACAATCATATACTTTACGAGTGTTCCCCTCAATATTTCCAGTACCCACCTGGCACCATGCAGAGTTATTATGAAAATATTATTGACTATATTCCCTATGTTGTACTTTACATTCTAATGACTATTTTGTAATTGCCAATTTGTGCTTTTTAATACATTCATCTTTTTCACCCAAATTCCTTCCCCTATGGTTACCATCAGTATGTTGTCTGTATCTATTAGTCTGTTTCAATTTTGTTTGTTCATTTATTTGTTCTTTAGATTCCACATGGAAGTGAAATCATGTTATTTGTCTTTCTCTGACTGACTTGTTTCACTTAGCATAATACCTTCTAGGTCCATCGGTGCTGTTGCAAATAGTAAGATTTCATTCTTTTTTATGGCCAAGTAATATTCCATTGCATATATGTACCACAGCTTTTTTATCCACTCATCTACTCACTTGGGTTGCTGATCTTGACCACTGCTTGCTTTGAGACCTGGAAAACTGGTCTCTCCTTTGTTGCTGTCTCCACTGCCTTCTGCATCACCTCCTATCCATGATCTTGGCACCCAGGCCAACCATCACCATATCACCTGTCTGCCTCTCTCACTGCCTGGAGAAGTCATTCAGTAAATGCTAATGAATGAAGGTTTATTAAATCCATATTTATTTTATTTTGATTATGGAAGTAATATATGTCTACTATAAAATTTTAAAGGTAGATTTTAAAACATATATGAAACACATACACATATAAATATATATGTGTGTATTGTATATATAGTATCCACAGCTGCTGAGAGCTAACAGCAGATAACAGTTTGGATGTGTCATATGTTAATATGTTCATATAGGTAAATGGATATTTAGTAAATGTTTAGTAAACTGAAAAGAAACAGCTGAGATCAATGCTTTCTTACTATAATAACTTTTCCTTGTCTTAACCTTAAAGGATATTATAAAACAGTGATTCTCAACAGGGGGCAATTTTACCCCTGGAAGATATTTGTCAACATCTGGAGACATTTTTAGTTGTTGTAACTTGGGGTTATGGGTGCTTCTGGCATCTTTTGGGCAGAGGCCAGGGATCTGCCAAGCATCCTACAAAGCTCAGGAGAGCCCCACACTTTACCAGGAAATAATTATTCAGCCCAAAATACCTATAGTGCCAAAGTGAGATACCCTGACATAAAGAATACATATTAAACAGATCTCAAGTCCTGACTGACAAGGTAAGGAAATGTTGGGTTATTTGTTGTTCCATATTGGATCTTTTCATCATTTTGATAAGAAGACATCAATAGCAATGCTTTGGTTTAGTTTGGCATGTTAATTTTCTATTGCTGCCTAAACAAATTATCATAAGTATAGTGACTTAAAACAACATAAATTTATAATCTTGAAAGTCTGGATACAACATGTCTTAGCTGGTTCTCTGCTTAGAGTCTCACAGGGGTGAAGCCAAAGCATTGGCAGGGATGCATTTCTTTCTAGAGGCTCTGGGAATGAATTTGTTTCCTAGCTCATTCAGGTGTTGGCAGAATTCAGGTCCATGTTTCTGTAGGACTGATGTCCCAGTTTCTTTGCCTACTGTCAAACAGGTCTAATGCTTAGGTTCTAAAGGCCACCCACATTCCTTGCCTTGTGGACCCCTCCCTCCATGTTCAGAGCAGGCTGCAGCAGGGGGAGTCCTTCTTACCCTTCCAAACTCTCTGACCCCCTTCTGCCCCACATCCCCCCACCTCACCCATCCATTGCACCTCTCCTACCTACACTTCTGCCTTCCTCTTCCGATGCAAAGGGCTCATGATATTACATTGGATCCTCCAGATAATCCAGAACAATCTCCCTATGTTAAGGCCCATTGATTCATAACATTAATTTCACCTGCCAAGTCCCTTTAAGCACTGTCTAGGTGAGAATTTGATGGGATAACCAGGAAGGAGGCTCTTGCAGGACATCTTTGGAATACTGCCTGCCACGTTTGCTGTCATTCAGGGTCCATATCCCAGATCCTAATCTACGTTCTTTCTCTTTGCTCTTCCAAGGATGGCCCAGTTCCCATGAGCTTCCCAAAGCCTGCCTGCTGGTTCCAGCCCTGATTGGGCTGGGCTGTAGGCAAAGTCTGGAGTTTATATTCACAGCCGAGAACTAGTCTCAGCCCCAACTGTGTAGCATATGGTACTTGTGCTGGTCTCAGAGAGTCTTGTTTTTGCTGACTCTCTCACCCAGTGACATTTCCCTCCAGGGCCTTGTTGGAGAGCAAGAGCCTGAAGCCTACAGGTGACTGACTTTTCCAGCTCCTGAGTGGCAGGACAGAACCAGAAAGAGGCTGTTCTCCCATCCTCCCCTGTCTTGTACTTAAACTTCAGCCTGACTCAGTCTCCATGTTGCACAACAGGAAGCCATCAGAAGCGCCACACGTGACTTGTTGTGGTAGCAGGAATGCCAGGCTGCGCAGACAGGAGTGGGCAGAAGCCATCAGGGGCAGAGAACAGGAGCTTCCATCTAGCACTGGTGTCCCCTTGCCTGCCAGAGGGGCCAGCCTGGGTTGGGGGCTCAAATGAGTGTCAGCCCCCTAAACAGGAGATTGAGCAGCTGCAAGAGCAAGGTGATTTTTGCTATTGTCTGGACCTGTGTTTTTTTCATGAGTTGTTTTCATTCCTTTCGTTGGGTTGCACGTGTTACCTCTGTTTCCTGGTAAATTGTGGGAGAGATTGTTTCCTGATTCAGCCTGAGTTTCTCCACTGTCAGAGGAACCGAACCACCAGACACACCTGCTTCCTGAAGAAGCAAGTATGGAAAGAGAAAGGCCAAGGCCATGGGGGACAGGTTTCTTGGGGTAGGGTGTGCAGATGCCATAGGCGAATGCTATATAGACCTCAGCCGCCTAATTGCACCTCCACCACTAATACACCCAGTGACTTTGGGTAAGTAGCAGAACCACTCCTGAGGCTCATTTCATTTATTTTTAAAATGGGACTATACTCTTTGACTCATCAGTTTGTGTCAAAGATTAAAGAAGTGCTGTGTATTCCTGTCCAAAACTCTGTGCCCAGCATTGGGTGAGAACTCAGTGGGTTGTGTCTGCTGTTGGTCACTGTGGCTGTTGCTCTTTTTTAAATAGTCTCTTAGGATTTGTTTTCTCACTCCAAGAAGGAAGGAGGAGGGGGGCACAAACCCTGGTATCTAGGCCATGGCTCTGAGGAAGTAGGAAAAGTCCTGTCAGTAGAAACAATGAGGTATTCTATTTCAAACCTGTTCCCAGCCAGCCTCTAGGTGCTCCTGTGAGGCAAGGAACTTCAAGGGTTAGGGAAATGCTGTGGTGCGAGCTTGGGCAGAATGGGGGACTCAGGAGTCTAAATGGGCCTGTTGTCCTTCTGAGATGGTGGATGATGAGACAGTGGGTCAGAGTAGAGTCCATGAGAGGCCTGATCTGCTGAGATGGGGCCCCTCTAGGAGTTCTGTGCCTCTTACAAAATGTAACATTTTATGGAAAAGAGGGAAGTTGCTGGGTTTGGGGCATGGATTGATGTGCAGTTAAACTGAGGAGGCCCCTGAATTTAAAGCGTGAGGCAGGGAGAAGTGCAGGGAGGTAGGCCTCAGAGCTCAAGAACATCCTTGGGTCAGAAGAGAGGAGTCATATGTAAAGTAGAGAACTCTGTGGATCAGCCCCAGCTGATTGGTGAGTGAATGAGGCCTCCATAACCAAGCCCTGTACATCTCACCACTCAGATTCTCCTAGCCTGATGCCCACCTGCTTACCATCCCCCTGCAGCTGAGGCTTCCCGCCTGAGCAAGCCTGTCCTGGTGTCCCCATCCACAATGCACTCAGAGTCCTGGACTTCCCACAGCACCCTGAGCCTTCCACGGCACCCTGCTCACTCTGCTGCCAGCATCTCTCTCATTGTATGACTCTAATTATTTCTGCATCTGACTGTAATTTCTTTAAAAGCAGGGACAGGCTTGGGTTCATCCTTGTCTCTCCCTTTCATGACATACAGCATTTGTGCTCTGGGAAGATCTGGAAAGCACAGCTAGGTCAGGAAGCCATGTGCAGGGAGCCAGCAGGTATGCAGAGGGACGGGGGGAATCTAAGAGCGGGCAACCTGCTTACATCTTCAACTTGGGTCTGCCCTTGAGTGGCTGGGGACTCTGGTCAAGGGGCAGCAGGTACTGGGTGGACCTATTTCACAGGGGAGCCTCTCTGGGAGCAGTGGGACATAGTTTGGCAAAGGCTGGTCACCATGGCAACTCTACCACCACTGTCACCAGGGAGGCAGTTGCCAGCAGTTAGTGCCAAGTGGCAGCTTGGCACTGGGAAGGTGCTCAGAAAGACTGAAAGCATCATTCTACTGTTTGTTTCCATCATTGGCAAAAATGTCAGTAGCCAGATACATGGAGCCCCTGCTCTGTGTGCTCTTTGTAAGGCATGTCCTCTGATCTCACCATGGTCCTGCAACGGAGGCTTTCCATTTCAATTTCAAAGATGGCAAAAACAGCCTGGGTGGGCTACTAACTGGAATTGCTGGGATTTTATCTCAGGCCTGTCTTACTCTAAGTTCATGTCATTTTTCACTCTCTCTGCTATCTCCCAACCTACTGTACTGGGCAAGTTATGTAAACTCTCTACCACCCTGTTCTTCGACAACCTTCCCATGTTGGGCTTAGGAATGTTGGCTCCAGGGCCTACAGTGATTCCTGTATAATCTTTCCAGTTAGCAGGTGGCCCAGGCAGGTGGCCCTCCGGGTCCCTCAGCACACATGGCATCTCTGCCTGGGACATAGCACATCAAGCACATGCCAACCTGCTTGCCTGCACATGCCTTAGCACTGGTTTGCTATGGCTGTCGTCCCTGTCCACTATACTTTTTGTCAGGATAGATCTGGAAGTTGAAGAAGGAAAGATTATTGCAGTGACCTTTGAACCATGAATGTGTTCAAACAAAGGTGAAGAAAGTTTGTATGCAGCAAGGGTATGTGTAGGGAGGTGTTTTCTGCATTTCCTGGGCTGATACTTTCTGTTTGTGTTAAGATATTTTATAGAAAGTATTGGTTACAAACTGGAATTCCCCTAAATCAGATATCTTCATAAAACCTGAGGGCCTTGTGCTTTCTCTAAAGAAAAGCACACCAACAAGACAGTGTGGGTGGCAGGTGTGTCCCATGCTCAGAAGGCCTAGGAGCACCTACCTTCCAGTGGCTATCGCTAAGGTGGGCAGGCAGCCCTGGTTCCTCGTCTCCTGCCATTTTAGAAATACAAGCTTTCATGGCTTTTGCCATGCATAGCTCGGGGGACTCCAGAGTGTAACAACCTTTCAGGCTCTGGATGGCCCACCCACAGAAGGCCTCTGGGGCAGTAGGTGGCCTGGAGCTGCAGGATGGTAGCAGTTTAACTCACTTCTCTGTGTGCTCAAGGGAGCTTTGATTGCCTCCAGCAATGTTCCTGGGACAGTAATTATTCTGTGTCACCTTGGTGTCATTGATTAATGATTCCCCAAACTGCAAACACTCCCAATAGCTCCGCTTGACATGGAGAGTGGTTTATTTAATGCATGTTCATGGTAGGCCTGAGTCAGCCACTGTGTTGTTGGGGACAGTTCCTTGTGCCTTCCATGCAGAGGCTCTCAGAGGTGAGGCTCAGACCCAGTCCAGTCAGAAGTCAAGTAAGGGTTGTTTTCGCTACCGCTATTCTCATTAATTACATTAAAAACTAAACAGTAATTATTTTTTATGCAAACTCAATGTAAAATATTAGTCAGACCTTGGTGGAATGAAATCAGCTCAGAGGAAAAGAGTTTTGCTCTGGAGAGCAAAGTGCAGTGCCAAGCTCTTTCCAGGCATTTTTTTGTGTGTAGAAGGTGAAGGTGTGTGTTAACCTTTCCAGGTTTTAATTTCCCCTCTGTGTGAATTGTCATGACTGACTTTCTAAAACATAGAGTTGCACATGTCATCCCTACTTAACACCTTTTGAGACTGTCTTTGGCATATTTTGTGCACAAGCCACTTCTGAGCTGGCCCTTCCCTTCTCTGGACTGGCCTCCCTCACCTTTACGTATACACACATGCACACACATGCACGCACCCCAGATTTTATGCTCTGATTATACAGAATTACTTGTAATCTCCAAACATGTCCTTCTGCCTCTAGACTTAATGCCCTGGATTGCTCCTCACTGTGTTTATCTTCTTAACTCCTTATCCAGCCTTGAGGTCACCTCTGTGAGAACCACTTATCTGGTGTCACTTCCACCCCTTCTCTCACCCTTGTCTGGCCATGTGCCCCGCTCTGTATCCCCAGAGTGCCCTCAGCATCCCTGCCATGCTGTTCTGGGACAGTCTATACTCTTCTGTCTCTCCCGTTAGACTATGAACACCATGAAGGCTTTATTTCCCTTTGTGCTTAGCAGTGTGTGATGTACACACCAAACATTCAATAATTATCTGTTAAAGGAATGCATGAACAAATGAATGGGTGATGAGAAATGTGCTTTCATACACTCACAGGTGTTCATAGGTCAGTTTCTCAAAGTATAGTCTTCAGATAACCTACATCCAAATCATCTGGCTGTTTATTAAAATGCAGAATCCAGGGCTTGCTCTGCACCTCCTAAATGGGAACCTCTGGGGATGTGGCCTGAAAATATGAACTTCAACAAGCATCCAGGTGATTCTTATACATATCAACTCTGAAAAAGTGCCTGAGATCCACAAGTCCAGGTTTTACACTATTCAGAGCTGCCCCAGAGAAAAACGTGTTTCTGTTTCAGTTAGTCACCATCGAGCAGATCCTTAGTAAATGCAGCTTCGGCCAGACAGTGCGCTTTGAACAATCTTCAGAACTGTAACATATTCGCTCTGTGCTGGTGTGGTTTCCATCCTTTCTCACCTAGTCTCCTCCATGAGGCAGGGCTCGAGGCATGCCTGATCACGGGCTTCCTTGTGGCAGTGGCACATGCAGGCAGTCAGGGGGCTTTCCTGCTCTTTATCTACCTCAAGAGACGAGCTGATACAAAGAGATCCTCACACTGTCTCTTAGATTTGCCAAATCGGTATATGAAACACAGTATGTCCTTATCATTTTAATATACTTTTATTGATTACTAGTGTGACAGAATGCTTCATGTAAAAATGTTTAAGGTAGCAAGAATAGATGCCACACTGCACAGGTAGCCAATATAAATGTAATTCATATAGCGTCTCTCCTTTTTGATACCCAACTTTTACCAGTAACTTTTCCTCTGTGCAGTTTTGAAAAATGAGCATACTCATTCCATATGCCAGTATAGGAGACTGTATCAATAGCAAGGTGTAGGCAAGCAGGAGATGTACAGAAGGGCATGCATGTTACATGTGAGCAGGCTAAAGCATTCTCTGGTAGATTTTGCGCAAATATAAGTGAATGGACATATTAGCTCTGTTCTGTGTACCTGATATGACAGCTCTGCGCCTCTATTTTCCCCACTGATGATATCAGAGTGTTGCACTCAATTGCAGATGAATAGCATGGGAAAAAATTTGGACACCTGCTGCTGATCTTTTCCTTTTGCAGATGTGCACCCTGAGACCTGACTCCTTCAGGACCTACTGTCATGGGCTCCCATGGAATGCTCCTCTAACTTCAGCTCTATCATTTTGGATTTCCAGACAAACTGTTCCTTACACACAGGTCCAGGTGTCGGCACATCTTAGTTATTTACCTAGTCAGGAGTGATAATGTCTCATCCAGCTGATCGTAGAGAAATTCTACTTACGATGCAGAAGTTCCACTCTTTCTATAATGATCAATAGACTCAGGGCATAAGAGATTTCTTAAGCATGAGTAAACTGGTCTGGGGCCCTCCCAGGACTGATTTAAATGGAAGAGGGGGTAATAGTTCACTTGGGTTCATTTGCCAGTTTTTAAAATGCCATTCTTCTCTAGCAGAATCAATGTTTAAGCTATTAACCCTGCTCTCACTAGACGTTTTTCTTGTAGTTTGGTTTGTTCTCATTGTTACTTAGTTTTTCCCAAAGGAAAGCACTAGAACACCATGAGAATGCACGCCAGCCCCTGCTATTGGGACCATAGGGGTTGGGGGAAGGTGGGACCCCCTGTGGAGGGAGGGGTTTTGGAGGTACATAGGCCAGAACTGGTGCTGCCATTCCACCTCACCAGGTGGACTTGAAAAAAAGTTTGAACAGCCCGGCATAGCCCTCCTAACAGTGCTGATGGGAGTGTGAACTGGCGCCACCTCTAAGGGGGCAATCTGGCAATAGTTGTCAGAGTTTAAAATACACCATGGACCGGAAATTCTATTTCTAGGAATTTAACATACAGATTTACTTGTGTATTCAGAGGGGCATATGTCCAGTATGGTCACTGCAGCATTATTTGTCATGTCAAAACATTTGAAAACAATGATAATTAAGCGGGATTGCTCCAATAACTCGTAGTACAACTGTGCAAGTGAACAGTCTGCATCTATTAATAAGGGTAGGACAATTCTGTAAGAAGTGACTTGGAAGGGTCTCCAAGATGGACTGTTAAAGGAAAAAAATAGATGCAAAACAGTATAGGAATATGCTGTTTGTGTAAACAAAGAGACTATGTATAAAACAGGCTTATGCATTATTCATAGAATCTCTTCAGAAGGATTATATTATAGG
The DNA here is from genome assembly GCA_004027475.1 of Anoura caudifer. Classification (NCBI taxonomy): domain Eukaryota; kingdom Metazoa; phylum Chordata; class Mammalia; order Chiroptera; family Phyllostomidae; genus Anoura; species Anoura caudifer. The sequence continues at coordinate 268,845 of PVKU01001774.1, forward strand.
AAAAGCAAAGTCTCCCTTCTACCCTCTTATTAGAGTGTCCAGCTAGGCCTCAGAATTGAGTTGACAGAATACAGAGTAACAGGAGAAAAGCAAATGGATTTTATTTTCACATGCACTTGGTAGCCTTCACGGGAAAATGAAGACCTTAAAAGTGATTAGGTTTAAGTATTTATATACTAGGCTGAACAAAGAGTAGTAATTGTGAAAAAGCAACTAAAATATATAGGGAGGCTAAAGAAAGATAAGGGTCAGTTTACTAAGGTTTGTTTGTATAGATTTCTCTTAGCTTTGCCTCCTTATCTCTGGTGATAAGAATGTTCTTTTCCTCCTGACATAGGGTGGCCATCTTTCATATGGGAGTTTTATTGCCTGCTTTCAGGAAGAAAAGGAGAAGCCCAAGTATCCTATTTGTACCTTATTTTTCAACTGTCTTTAACTCAAAATAATTCCCATGCTGAGGTAGCATGTTTGGGGGTACATATCTGGCACCCCTTGATACAAGCTCATGGCTATGGTGGCTGCCTCTGGGCAAGGCTAGGGGACTTTACTCGATGCCTCAGTCTCAATGTTTAATGATTCCTTTATCCTCAGTCCTTCCTTTTCTTTCATTTTTATTTTCCACAGCTTGTCTAGTAGCAGTTCTTGTCAATTCTACCTCTTCTTGTTTAGATTCAATTATGTCTCCCTGTCCTCCCACTTCCTTCTGCCACCCCATCCAAAGCCATCACCCCTCAACAAGACCATTGAGGTGGCCACATGACTGATCACCCTCCTGCTACTCTTGATTCTTTCCAACCTACTATCCAACCAGCAGCCAGTGTCATCTTTGAGAAATGGCCCTTCCTTGGCTTTCTATTGTAACCAGAATAAAACCCAATAGCCCTACCAAGGCATCTAGGGCCCTCTTGTTCTGAGCACTCCTACTTTCCAACTTTGTGTCAGTCATACTGATCTCTTCTCTCTCCTCCCTGCGTCTAGGCTTTAAACCAACCTTCCTTTTCCCTGAAATCTTTTCTCCCAGTTTTTCCATGCTGCCCATTTCCACCCTTCAATTCTCCGGGTTTTTCTAAAATAATGCCCCCAAGTTTCTCTCTGCCTTGTCATCACCCTGTTTTTCTTTTTCCTCTCAGCACGTATTACAATTTGTAAAAGTTTATTGTTTGACATGTTTGTCTACTATTCATCTACCTCTACTGGACATTCAGTCCCATGGGAATAGGATTCTTGCTTATCTTGTTCCTTCCTTTATGCTCAAAGCCTGGCTCAGGGCCTGGCATGGTCAATGCTGAATCCATAACTGTTGAATTGAAAAATGTCTGACCAAATGAATGAAGTTGTAAATGAGTCCATGTTGAAAGTGGCTCTGAGGGTGGTTTTAGGTCCTACCTCAGTAGATGCAGAAGAGGCCGGGAGCCAGCTGCCTGCAGCAGCCTGGGTTACAGGAACTAAGTAAGACCCTTGGCTCATCCTCAGTTAGGAAAAATAGTTCAGTAATGACTTATCCTGGATTGTAGTGGTGAGTACTTATCTTAGAACAAGCCCATGGTGGCCCTGACTCTCACTTTGACTAATCCCATTTGACATCGAAGTTATAGACAACTCACTATAGTGTTGTCCTTTGAATTATTCTTGGTCCATTTGGGCTATCATCTAGAATTTACTTATTCCCACACTTATTTCTTCAGAAATTATTCCATGTACAGACCCAGTAAGTCCTTACTTCATGTCTGGGTCACACCAAGACATGGTCCCAGGTCAGGCTCTCTGGAAAGCCAACTCTGAGCCAAGAAGCTTATTGGGAGTGAGGGTTACAGAACTGGGCATAGGAAGAAGTGGTGCTGTGATGAAGTCCCCAATGAGAGTGAGGGTGGCCATGGATAGTAAGTACATCAAGTAACTAAACAGGGTGTTGGGTATAGAAGAGCCACTTACACTGTGATGAGCAGTGCAGCTCTGGGACAATGGCTGCTATTCTTACAGGTGCTACTCTTACCTCAAAGTGCCCAGTGGATGACCAGTTAATGCCCTCCTGCCCTTCATAAAAATAACAGACATGCTTCACTTGCCCATGGCCTGACTCTGGTGCTCTCTCCCTCCAGGTGACACAGAAGTACTCCCTGGTGATTGTACAAGGCCACCTAATCTCCGAAGGGCTCCTGCTCTTGGGCCACCAGCACTTCTACATCTGTGAGAACTTCACACTCTCTCCTGTGGGTGATGTCTACTGCACCCGCCACTGCTTATCCAAGTGAGTCTCCACTTCCTCCAGCAGATTCTCCTCTGAGCCCCAATCTTCCTACTCAGCTACTCTCACTGCTACCCCTCCCACTTTGCTCTTAGTATGGACTTAGGTTTGGGCCTGAATGAACCATGAGATAAAATAAAAGAAACTTAAAGCACAGGCTTCCTTGACTCTGGTTCCCCTAAGCTAAAATCTGGAATGGATAACAGTGTGACAGCTCCTCATGCCTCTTCTGATGTGGAGTCCACCACAGGACAAAGGGGTCATTCCTTAGGTTATTTGGGTAATAGAATCCAGTTCCATCAGTTTACTTATTCAGCAACTTGTTGATTACTCATTCTTATGTAAGGCATCAGGCACAGCCCTTTCATGCACAGCAAGTGCAAACAGCAGCATGGGAGGTTCCTTTGGAAAGAGTTTGGAGCACAATAGCATCATAAGGCAGAATATGTGTTATGGGAGGATTCTTTGGCATTCACACTTGGAGAGATGGCAAAAGGAAGTGGGCTAAGATCTGAATCTTGAAGGATTTGGGCAGAAATTTGAAGAGTTACTTTATACAAACTAACACCAGAGATCTCTGGCAGGAAATTTCTAGGTTACTTTTTATGATCAAATGTATTTGGTCTATTTTGGTTCAATAAAGCTCTTATTGACTAATTCTCTCATGCTTATAGACTATGGCCATTCAAAATCAGGTTGACTATGTTTGCACTTTTGCTAGAAGTTGAGTTGTTAAGTTGTATGCTTTCAGTTGATCATTGCTTTTGAAAGGATTTGCATGAGGATTTCTTCATCCAGAGATAAGCCTGGACTTTTCTAAGGCTCAAATGATGACCTGTTAGTCCAGTGTTTCTCAAATTAACTTACACTGAATCACCTGGAAGCCTTGTTAAAATAGATTTTTGGGACTCACTTTTACCCCAGTTTCTAATTTAGCAGACCTGGGGTAAGGACTGAGATTTTAACAAGTTCTTTGCTGCTGTTGCTGCTGCTGCTACTGGGCTGGAGGCCACACTTTGAGAACTATTTTAGACTATTGACAGAGGAGTCAGAGTCTTACCTGCCAATAACTAAGAATTTTTATTCTCAGTTGCCATATTATTTCCAGCTTATGTCAGGAAGCAGGAGTTTAAAGAGTGTGGAAAAGTAGATATCAGCCCACCCTCCTTTGATTTAGATTTGCTTTAAAATGCTTGGCATTTTTCTTTCTGCTAATTTTCATCTTTTATTCATACCAAATGTTTACTGATTGCCAGGAGTCTTCTGTGCTTTTCCAAGGCAGAAGAGCATAATTAATACTTGGCACACACATCTCATCTTATTGTTCATGTTTTATTGATACTGATCAATATGGACAATGCGTCTGCAGACTTGCCTTTCTGAGAGCTGATGAAAGCTTTCTACTGTACCTATATTCATGGTGGGCACATGTGATAACTGGCACAATCCATTGCTTCCCTCTTCACCTCTGGGTTAAATCCTGTTAGTGTTAGACAAGATCTTATTGACTGGAAAAATTGCGTTTATGAGCTGCATCTAATAATGATCAAATTGACTCTATCTGTGCTTTTAATAGAAGTCCAGTTTTCAGATTGTATGTTCTCACTTGATTTGGAATGAAAAGGGAGATTCCCATGTCTGGAAATGTACTTTCCTAGAATGCATGTAGGAGTATAGTGAAAACAAATTTCATTTGTCATTTGGGGATTTCATAGGTAATTTCAGTCACCATACCTCTAAGAAGTATTTGTTAACCCAGACAGTGCTTTCTCTCCAGGATCTTGTCTACTGCCCTAAGAAACTGCTGACACTCATGTGGAGGCACTTTTCAGAGACAGACAGTTATAGATCATGTCAGATCAATGGGGATCAAGACTTGTTTTGACCATGGAGACTAAGGAAGATACATAAACAAGCTAGTTAAAAATAAAGCTAAGTCAACCCTGAAATGTTTCTCTAAAAGACTGCCATCAAATTGAGTGCAGTTGAGCATTAGACCTTGAAAGAGGCTCTCTGATGTACCATAAAAATATCAAAATATACTCAAGAACACTGCACATCCTCCAGCAAATTGGAGTTTGTATTTTGGAACTTTCCTTAGAAACTAAGAACCTTTCTAGAAGATTTTATTTTGTTTTCATAGTATTCCTTTTTAGCTGAATAGG